>JABUQX010070797.1:20000-22500 GCA_015478945.1 Trachelipus rathkii | reverse complement strand
TCATATACCCCGAAATCTTTCCCAAACATTTCATTCAACTCACTCCAAAAATCTTTCTCAATCTCACTTACCTCCCTCTGAGTCACCTCATTATACTTATTTGGTGATTACTCGCGATCAATAAAAAACCCATAACAATTCCCCTAATAATTTCACTTTAACCCACGATTATTCTCGAAAACTCACCTGATATGCACCAATTTTTAACCGTATAGATTATCCTCAACACCTCTTTCCTCATAACTTAGTACAGTCCACGTGACTCCCTATACCCTGCGCACCCTCACTCTCTTCGTTCACCCTTAATCATACCACTTAATTTTCCAAAGTTCATCTCCCTTCTATCCTTTTGACTAGCTTTGTATTCTTGTCAACCCTAGGCACATCCAACCTTTTTCTTCGAACATTAAACCCCACTTTCTTCCCTTTTTCAGAGATCCATCATTTATCCCTCTCACATTACATGAGCCAAACACTCTAATTATTCTACTTTGTACCCATTCCTATCTCTTTACTTCCCCCTTACCTCTTTTTATTCCTGACCCTCTTATCAACCCACTCTACTTTCAAGGATTACCACTCTGCGTTTGGCTTGCATACGATTACCAGGATCTCCAGGCAACCTGAGGCACTTCCCTTATTAAGCCTCAAGCTCCAAACCCCGGCTCAAACAACCACGACCCTAAAATAAAGTACCCTTAAATCATAATGCATCTATAACTAAATTTCAAAACACGATTATATACTATAGAAAACTATAATTAATAAAACTTATTTTAATTGTTACGAAAATTATATAATTACGGTTGTGATGTATTCTCTTGCCATACTGTGTTGAAGACACTCCTCTCTTCTTCAGAGTTCAATATTGGATTAAACCATTTATAAAAAGTTCCCTGATTAATCTTCTTCCTTCTGTATTAAGATCCTTGATGTAATCTATTTCTCCTATAGTAAAATCAAAAGGATCCTTGATGTAATTCTCCTTTCTGTCTGAGAATACTCTTCTTAGAGTTTCTTTTGCTTTTTTCTATACTTTATTCTTATCTTTGAGCTCTATGATATTACTTCTTTGAAGATGGAATACCCCTACTATCTTATAAGACACTTTCTATTTCATTCGAACAGTAAGTTGCCACTTGTTTTTGTTATATGCTACATAACTTTTTACTTATATGTCTACCTTAGATGTTGATTATATAATTCTTCGCAAAGACAACTAGGTATTTAATTTTATTTGTGAATTTACTTCTGATTATCTCTTATAACTAAGTTAGCACTATTGAAAAAACCTAATTAGAAGGATGGAGTCTTTGTTCAAGGTAAAGACAAGAAAGTCAGGAACACCTTTCTAAGTAAAATTTTTGCTTGTCCTGAATTGATAGATTTGTATTTTCGTAAACAACTGATTGTAACTTAAGAATATTTTAATTGATATAGAAAATTACTTCTTATTTCCTTTACTCTAAAGTTGCACTTGAAATCCTTGAGATCCTTGAATGGAACTTCTTCAAGGGAAAAACAAAGCAAGAAACCTCAGCAAATTCTAAGAGTCCAAAAAGCACATATACTTAGCTGGTAATTATGCCACTTCACAATTTATTTATTTAACAATCAAAATTCACTTATTATACCTTCAATACAAAAGATTTATTTAAAAATTCAATAAAAGTTAATAATAATATTATATTTTATATTATTGTGAAAACAAAAAAACAAAAATTATCCCATTAATTTCGGTTAAAAAAAACTTGAATTCCTTTTAGAAGAGAGAGAACTTTATTTTTCAAAATTCTTTTTTTTATTTTCTTCACTTCCGATTGTTCCCAACTGTTTGTCTTTTCTGATTCTAAATCTTCTATTTTAAACACGTCTTTATCCAACGGTATCAGAATTATATATATATATATATGTAGATTATAATATATAAGAAATATTATATTATAATATATTATAAATATTATAATATAATATAATGTAATATATATATATCTATATAATTATACTATAATATATATATATTATATATTAGGGACCTTTTCGGTTTTACTTCATCAAATGGTCTTATGATTTTACTGAAATTCTTATTATTATGTTTTTTTTTTTAAATAATATTTATTGGATAGTACCTATCTGCACACCAACATTTTAATCTTACCAGTCGGCTAACGGACAAATGATCTTGGAAGATATATATGAGGTATTAGGAGAAATCCTAGTTAACGATATTTACGAGCCATCGTGACTTTTTTAATTTTTTTTTTATTTTTTTTAACTTAAAGGAATTACCCAAGGGTAAAACAAAAGGCAAAGATAGGCCAGATCGGGGTCTCTCGGCCTTTCCGGGGAACGCAGGAGGACTAATTCCCCCCCTCGGGGGAGGGTCTCCGGAACCCCCCGCTCTTTGGTATCTTGGTGTCGCGGGGTTCCTCCGCCCCACCCCTACGGGGTATGGAAAACACCCCCCCCTATGTTCCCACATTTTTATTTAAAATTTTAT
>JABUQX010070797.1:12500-15000 GCA_015478945.1 Trachelipus rathkii | reverse complement strand
CATCCCATTGCTTTATAATTTCGAAGGAGCTCGGAAACTAGTTCTTCATAGTTGTCGGCCTTAATATTGTTGCCTAGAAACCCAGTTATGACCTTTTAAAGGATCTCCATGCAGGTTTTTCAATATTATTCAAGTTTCATCAAAGTGATGGTCCTTCATTAGCTCCCTTATTTGTGGGCCTACAAATATACCCTCTTTAATTTTAGCCTCACTGATCCTAGGGAATTTTTTATTTACGTATAGGAACTCTGGACCACCTTTATCCATCGTTTTTACAAAATTTTTCATTAACCCGAGTTTAATGTGCAAAGGAGGAAGATTTACGAGTTCAGGTTTCACAAGTGGTTAAAAAATTACATTTTTATTTCCAGGTATTAGATTTCTTTTAGTCCATTGCTTCTTGACAAAATTATTTTTGCGATCTCTGCTATCCCACTCGCATAGGAAACAACAAAATTTAGTATATCCTTGTTGGAGACCTAACAAAAGTGCTATAACTTTTAAATCGCCGCATATATTCCAAGAATGCTGTTCGTATCGTATTTTCGATAACAAAATTTTCATGTTGTCGTAGGTCTCTTTCATATGGGCTTCATAGGCAATAGGAGTCGAAGGTTTCACATTTCCATTATGAAGAAGCACTGCTTTTAAACTGAGTTTAGAAAGAATCTATAAACAATCTCTATTCCTTAGGATCAATGACAGTCTCCATAATTCTCCAGTCATTAATGAAATCAAAACATCAGTACAAGATACAGCTAAATTGCCGTCCTACGAGAAAAGCGTCGGATTTCTTCTTCCGCGTCGCCAATAAGAGGAAATTGGTAGTTCTTTCTCAAGGAGATTCCAACCCTTTAATCTAGAATGCCAAATAGTTCTGTGCCTGTTTTCTTTAGATCAGATGATATCAACGGTTGAAGATAGAGAAGGATCGCAACTACGATATTGAGTTTTAGTGCTGATTAATTCTATGAGGTTGTGTTGATATTCCATCATAATCAAGGTCTTCAAAGTCGTCATTTTCTGGACGTAATTGTAAATCTTCTTCGTCGGAGTTTTGTGACAGGAGATTCACATTTTCCGGTGTTGCAGGGATAGGAATCTCTTCGCTATGAGGAACAGGCCTAATAGCCGAAGGTAGGTTTGGATATTTTATGGTCTTCTTGGTCTTGATTGTTATTCCAGGAATTTTTGAAAATGCAAAAATAAGTCCATTGCATGATCCTTTGGTTTCCTCCATACCATTGGAATTGCAAATGGCAAATGTCTGGACTGTCCGTTAAGCCAACCACTAAGTAATGTTACACAAGACGCACAGCAAATATGAGGTGCCCAAGATTTATCTTGATCACCAAGTTTAATTTCAAAATAAAGTTTATATGCTTTTTTTATTAAGGGAGTTATATTCCTCATTATTATAATAATTTTTATTTTTAAGGTTTTAATGCGTCTATAGTATTTAATTCCTTATTGTTTTTACTTTGTTTATCATTTTTTTGTACGTGATCTGTGTGTGTGTGTGTGTTTGTACTTTGTTTATCATTTTTTTTGTACGTGATCTGTGTGTGTTGTGTGTGTTCATTGTGTTGGCACGGTTTTTTTTAGTAAAAACCCAATCCAGTGGGCTTTTGGGTGGGCTGTGTATGGTCGATTGTGTGTGTGTTTGTTTGCGTGGGTCTCTGTTTGAATGACTAGACAGAGAAGATATAGGGTGGGTGCAGGCTGGAGTTCTCTATTGACTTTGCCAACGTCCGTGTCCTGAATGTTAACCATGAATCTGTGGAATATCACCTCGCTAACTCTCTACCCTAACATTTTATTACTGTCTGAGACCCAGCTAGCCAGGGATTCTTTTTCAAATAAACTTAATATCTCCAACTATAACTTTTTCTATAATTTCAGACTAAATGGTGGAGTTTGTACCTATGTAAACATTAACACTCTTGTAACACGTCTTGAGAATCTTGAATCTCCTAATTTCGATGTTCTATGGCTTAAAATCTTTCTCCCTACTAATACCATTATCTTGTGTTTCTGCTACTGCTCCCCTAATGTAACAGATTTTCACCTCCTTTTTGAATATCTTACTACTTCTCATGAGACTATTACTTCTTCCCATCCAAATGCTGAGATCCTTTATTTAGGGGATTTCAACGTACATCAATCAACTGAGTGGTTGGGCTCCTCTCATACTGATGCAGGAGGGGAGGAGGCCAAAGCATTCAGTATTCTCAACGATCTGGAACAGTTAATTAAGGACCTTACACATATCCCAGATCATCCTAACCAATTCTTGAACACGCTTGATTTATGATTCACCACTACTCTTCCGATAATAAATATCACCATTTCCTCCTATCGGTAACTGCGACCACAATCTTGTAGCTCCTAATTTTTAAAAATTTTTTTTCTCTCGCCGCCAGCATCGCCCCAAACGACTTCTGGCACTTTAATTGGGCCGATTGGGTTGCGTGTTGCGTCGTTTCTTTGCAAACCATGC
>JABUQX010070797.1:0-5000 GCA_015478945.1 Trachelipus rathkii | reverse complement strand
CATCCAGCCTACACCCCAGCCTACACATAGCCTACACCCACCCTCCACCCAGCCCTCACCTAGCCTACACCTACCACCTAGCCTCACTCCACCCAGCCTTTACCTACACCTACACCTAGATTCCACCCAGCCTGTACCTAGCCTACACCTAACACCTAGCCTCACCAGCCTTCCACCTAGCCTACACCTACACCTACACCTTAGCCTTCACCAGCCTTCACTACACCTACACAACTAAGATACACCCAACCTTCACCCTAGCGTACCCTATACCCTAGCCTAGCACGTGCCCCTACAACCTTGATGGCTCACTTTTATGATTCACTTTGATGGCTCAACTTTGGTGGTTCAACTTTGATGGTTCCCAACCACCGTAAAAGTTTCTAGTGATGTTCTATTAGTGTTCTATAAGTATTACTATGAGAATTAGATGAGTGCCAGGTGAGTGCCAAGTGAAGTGCCAATGAGTGCCAATGAGTGCCAAGCGAGTGCCAATGAGTGCCAAGTGAGTGCCACAATAGTGCCAAAGTGAGTGCCACATAGTGCAACTGAGTGCCAACTTTTTTTCAGCCTTTTCTAGCCTTCCCGAGCCCGAATAGCCCTAATCATGGGTTGTCTTACCCCTTAGGTTAAATAAGTAATGAGGAATCGAAATGGTGTGACATTACAATCTGCTAGAATGGCCGTCCTAACTACGAGTTATATTTTATAACACTTATAGCATGACAAAATATATATCTAAAGAGTTACACAGTTGAGACAGTGAAACCGCAAACGTTTCCGAGTCCAAGTCCGCGTCCGGCAGGTGAACACCTTCGCGAAACCGCCCGCCGCGGCGTGCGCCCGCAGGCGCAATATTTCCCGCCCGCCGCGTGCGCCCGCAGGGGCAATATTTTCCCGCGTACCCGCCGCCGCGTGCGTCAGCAGACGCAAAATTCCCGCGTGAACGAAAAATATGACCATATCATGTAAACTATTCAAAGAATGTCGTTTCAAATATACTATGAGCCATTCATTTTTACTACAATTGTACGAAAGGTTTTATTAAAAACATATACTTTTAACATACCTTAAAGCAGTAAATCAGTAAATCAAGTAAGAGGTGTTATTACCTAACACCTAGGGGATTGTATGCTTTTGTTTTTACTGCTTTACTAATGCTTTAACTCTCTGCTTTACTGCTTTAACTTCCTGCTTTACTGCTTTAAAGGCAGTAAATCAGTAATGCAATAGAGGTGTTACCTAACACCTAGGGGATTAGTATGCTTTTGTTTTACATGTTTAACTGCTTTAACTCATGTTTACTGCTTTAACTCATGTTTACTGTTATAACTTTCTGCTTTACTGCTTTAACTTTCTGCTTTAAACTGTTTTAACTCATATATTTATTAACATTATGTTTTTTCTTTATAATATATTTTTATTTTGTTTTAATACTTTTTATTTATTATTTCCTATTTTTATTTTTGTTTTAATACTTTTTTATTTTTAATGTAAGAATAAAAACACACAGAGTTTCCTGTTATATAAACATTTTATTTTAATAAAATTGTCCGAAATTTTATTAAAAGATTTTAGTGGTTGTTTTTTAAGGAAGTAAAATTAGGTTTTTTCAATTTAAAGCATTTATTACATAATCAGAAACTATAAAATCATTGACATTCAAATTTTTAGTTTATTTATTTAAAATAATATTTAAAGTTTATTAAAACATACATTTTTTAAAAAACCATAAAGAAATAAATACAATAGACTCCACATAAATTGGAATAATAAGGGTTGAACAGGGTAAGACATAGTTTTTACACAGCTTACATAATTATAATTTAAAAATAATTCATATAATGATTATTCAATATAAATTGTAAGTTCAAGAATCCAATTATTGTGAACAGTATCGGGTTTTTTTGCTCTATAACGGAAA
Source organism: Trachelipus rathkii (assembly GCA_015478945.1). Lineage (NCBI taxonomy): Eukaryota > Metazoa > Arthropoda > Malacostraca > Isopoda > Trachelipodidae > Trachelipus > Trachelipus rathkii. The sequence continues at coordinate 3,076 of JABUQX010070797.1, read as the reverse complement.
TCCAATGTCTGTTTTGAGGTGATGTGACGGGCAATGTATTGAATAATGAAACAGGTATCCTTCTCCAACGTTTACAAGAGTTTTATTTCGTTAAATAGCGAACACTTCCTAAAAGCGAGTTCATTTTTAAAACACCACATTTTATTTCCTCTTCCATTCATCTTTAATAATTCAAAAGTACGTTGCGTACTCGGTCAATTTCAATGAGTTGAGGAATGCTCAAGATAGACCACTACAGTGATGGGTGATTGTAGACTCGATCCAAAAGAGAGACTTAGTCCTAGGGTGCCCTTTCTCAAAATGTTTAAATGATAGGCGTTAACAAGCTGAAAGGTCTGCAGTAAGATCATAGGCGTATAAATTACTATTCTTTTGCGTATTCTTCAAAGATTTAAACTGTCCCGCCTATCATTACATGAATACAGTTATCTGGCTATTAAATGTAAAAGTCGAGTACAGCCGAGATAGGTCTCCGTTGTATAACATTTCATAATCACGTCCGTAGAGGCAGTCCATTCACCATGTAAACTGATACCTCTGAGTCCAAAAGGTGTTAATTTAAAGGATGACTTTTATAATTTCCTGAGTATGGTTCATGTTCAATAATTTCTATTATTACTTTCTGTGGTAAATTTCCGTCTCAATCTTAGCGATATTGATACTCGATAAACCTTGAGTGAAATTAAATATATTGGTTTCAACTCTCTTAATAGGGTACTTTGCTGTAGTACTCAAAAGCGAATTTTCAATTTCCAAATGACGCTGTGGTGATAATTTCACTTTTCTGACATAGAGATAAGCCTCCAACAGTTTGAAAACAGGTTCTGGACATACCGTTGTAGCAGTAGGCTTACTTTTTATTTTAAGAGCAAATTTAGGATTTGACCGTGATAAAATGATTCTAGTATCTACAGATGGTAGAATGAGTCTTTCTTGAGAGAAGATATCGCCATTTAATCGACCGTAAAATTCATAAGTATTATTTATGACCTTAGCTGCTTTATCTATATGTGCAGCTTCATCTTTGAAACTATAAAAACCACATGATTTGAGATGAGACTGTTTAGCATCGTCTGAATAATTTAACAAATGTTCTATATAGCTTCTATAAGGATAATTAGCCGCTGATGCACCTAGTGAAGTATGTTCCGTTAAGATAGACTTCAACGGTGAAACATGTATACAGGAATTTGATTCTGTAATATACTATATGGTGCATGCACCCGTAGGAAATCTGTACGCATCAGGTTTTGTCAATTTCGTTTTTACAATATAAAAACACATTAGAAGGGGTCTAGGTATTGATCAGAAAGTACCTGGAAAATATTGAACTCTAAGAGGAACATCTGTATTGGTAATTGAATGCAGAGGATTAATACTGATAAAGTTGGACTCGCTAACGCTAATCTGTGTAGGGTTCATTGAGAAGAGATCCAATTCACTTTTACAACAATCAGGACTAGAAGGATGAAGGAAATGCATCTTGTATGTGCGAGCTCTGGTCGTATAATGAACATTTTCATGAAAAACCTTACTTATATACACATCTCGTATAAAAGTTATCAGTTAGTAATTAAATAGCAAATACATCAATACAATTTTTCTTTAGAGTTTTCTTCCGCTTAATCTTTTTCTTTATAACAATCTTCTTGGTCCCTCGACCTTGACCTGACATTTTACGTCTTATTTTACGCTTAACATCATCCAACATCTCATCTGAAACATCGGCTATACGTCTTTTTAATGCTGTACGAGGATTATTTCCTGCCGCAATATCTTGAATAGTATGCAAACCTGTTCTTATAGCTTTTTTACCTATCTATTCCCGCCTCTCCTGAGTAGGCAGGCCTTTGCACTTCTCCATAGCTTGGCAAAAAATCCACCAAGGCCATACCCCCTCTGCATTTTTGATCCTCTGAATACCCTTTCTTCGTCCATACTATCTTTACACTGTGAGAGTATGTTAAGGAATGAAAAAATATATCTGACTACACCTCTTATATATATTCCATTATCCTGTAATTACTGCATCTGCTTCTTTCTAATATGAACTTTGCATAACAATGCGCCGTATGTAAACGGGAAGGGATTTCCTTCTACATCTTTTATATGCACACGTAAAGAGTCAAAATTTGATCTATTCAGAGGTAGATAATGAACATTAGGGAATGTTATAACTTTACTCTCTTTGGGAAAATATACTACTCTTAATAAAGGAGCTTTAGTATTACCTACATATTGATGATCAATTATATTTGTATATACATAAGCCATACCTGGGTGGTTGAGCATCTCGGATGGGGTACATGTATAATGCAGTACTCGATCTGCTTCATCTTTTTGTTCATGGGGAGTCATGCGGTTATTCTCCACAGATAGTATAAACCCTCTTCAACATAGTAGGGATATGCAATGAAGTATATACCACCAGCCTCACGTCTACTGGATTGTTACGCTGCCCATGGTGATCGTTCGAAGAAAAAACTGTCCCGGTCTCGTAGGTTTACATTTACCTTTGAACTTAAAGATATTATTCATTACTTTATCTTCATAGGTAAGCATATCAGTTCAGTTTTTGTCATACCAAGTCCTTACACATAGATACTCATAATAAAAGAGTAAACGTTTAATGACTAAAAATAGCAGGCACCGATTTAAAATATGACCTACGCAAAGTAAATTCTTCAAAGAAGTATTCTTTTGTAGCAAATGTTGTCGTATTCATCTTTTTGGCAATTGTAGTCCTTTTCAGATAACGAGTATCTTCCACTTGTAATATAGTTTCAACACATTCTACACTTCTGTACACCACCATCCAGAATAGATTGTGAGGTAAATTTTCTATGTCCGTATTTAATATCATTTCACATAATCCTACTTCGTATGCCTCTCTTTCAAGTTTATAGGATTCATTAGCACAGATGTAAAATCCGAGAGTTTATTATCAGGATGTAAATCCAAGGATGCTGAAGAAGGCAGAGTTTAAATAGAAATTATCTACACTCTCCATGATTATGATGACACTGATTAATGATTCTTAACTTCACTTGCTTTTATATAAGTATTAAACTTAACA
>JABUQX010070796.1:7500-34637 GCA_015478945.1 Trachelipus rathkii | reverse complement strand
CATCTTTTATAATTTCGCATTATGAATTTTTTTTAGAATTGATTATCATAATTTGTGGTGGAAAATTTAGATTGAAAATACCTGCGCAAAAAGTGCATCAAAAGTTTTATTAACTTTTATCAATTGTTAAAAAAATTTTTCCAAAACAATGCTTGGAGAATACAGTCTTAAAGTTGATCATTTTTATTTAAATTAATATTTCGTATATGAAAAATAAATTATATATATATATATACCGTATATATATATATATAATATATATATATAATATATATATATAATATATATATTATTATTAATATATATATATATATATATATATATATATATATATATATATATATACTTATGTATTATAATATATATATAAATATATATATATATATATATATATAATATATATATATATAATAATATAATATATATATATATAATATATATATATATATATATATATATATATATATATTTATATATATATATATATATATATATATATATATAATACTATATATATAATATATATAAATATATATATATATTATATATATATATACTATATTATAATATAATATATATAATATATATATATATATATAGTATATACAGAAGAATTACGTTTCCCCCCTTGAGGTTTCAACAGAGATGAAAAATATTTTTTAACATTTAAAATATGAACACACTTAAAATTCACAATTTTATAAATGATTAATTTAAAATAATAATCCAGCAAGCTTTCCTGACGATGTGGGTTCGCGTACGTCCACGAAAGCTTGGCTGGATTATTATTTAATTAATCATTTATAAAATTGTGAATTTTAAGTGTGTTCAGTATTCATTAAATGTTAAAAAATATTTTCATGCTCTGTTGAAACCTCAACGGGGGAAGCAAATGTCTTTTTCATCTTTGTGTATTTTGGGTAGTCCATATATATATATATATACTATATATATATTATATATATAGAATATATATAATATACTATATATATTATATATATGCCCGGAAGGTGTATTGATTCTCATAATGGCAGTATGCTCTTGATTACAAACTTGGGCATGGCATAATGAGAACCAACGCACATGGGTCTTTTTGTGTGTCCCTCCAACCCCCAGCATGCTGTATGCTGCATTGTTTGCATTCGTGCATAGGCATTTGTCACATGCACTTTCTTTCAACCTTCTTTCTTTCCTCATTTTTCATAAAATTTTCTGTCTTTTCATCCACCTTCTATCACAATTTTTACTTTTTTTTTTTTTTAAATTGCCACAAGTTCTTTTAATTATTTATATAAGGTTGCCCCCTTTTTTCCTATCACAACCCCATGGGCTATCAGTGCCTCTTCCCGCATGGGTTTTCAGTTCACCACTTCCTCCCCGTGGAGGAGCGTACAGTTGAAAAACCGGTCATTTCAGCTCACCTATGACTGGGCCGCCAATTATAAGGAACCTGAACCTTGAGCTAACCGGCAAGGAGGCTGTTCTACACACCTTGGTGTATAATCTCGGGCTTTACGTGAAAATACGTGAAGATATAAAGTGCCGTGTGGTACGCGGGTGGGTCACCGAACGTAGAGTTCCGGGAGGATCTTCGAGGGCCACATCCACAGCCACCCAACGGGTGGGGTCCAGAGTGGTTATTGTGGGTTCTCTGACTGTGACCTGTTGTGAAGAGAAGGATCTCCCCCCCTTATGAAAATATACGCCTTTTCCAGCTCATCCTGTTTATTTAACGTGTTTATATTATATGCCTTTTATTGTTACAATGTTCATTCATGGAGACGAAGTTTGTGGTAAAAAATTTTTTATGGAAAAGTCTTTAACAGAAAAAAAACGTTATTAAACCAAGGTGAGCCAAACAACATCAACAACAAATTACCATCTGTTCAGGTTCAGCCTGACCTTACAGGCGTCCCTACACCTCTAGACCAGGTACTATGCTTCTACTTCCTTCTTCTACATTCTGAGGTCCTTTTGCATTTCAGCGATTCGTTGACTAGCAAAACCCAAAACACCCCAGGTGCCCCAACGGTCCGGGCAATCCTGCATAGGTGCCCCCCGTCATAGTCGTTCTCATTCGTTTTTACTCCACTATGCTGCACCCCCACCAGGAATGCCGGCAGACACATCATTCCACCGATATATCTATACTCGCGATTCATACCTCCAAAGGCTCTTACTTGAGGCAACAGAACCATTTTTCTTCAGGGATGCACTTAGAAAAAGTTTTATGGAATTGAAGACCCTCCAGTCACTTTAATGAGAAATGGATCCATTCTCGTACAAGCTGCTAACCGAAATCAAAGTTCCATTCTATCATCCTTAACACATCTTGGAAACGTTCCTATTATTTCTACTTCTTGACGATATTAAGAAACATCTAAAGGCCACTCTTTTCTGTTGATGAACAGAAAGACGAAGTGTAGCTGTCATAATGAAAAATCTCCAGCAGAAAGATTTCCGTTACAAACATTTATAGATGTCCCCCCTCGTAGGGATTCGCCTGACAAACACAAATCCTCGTTTGCTGCTTTAAAAGAAAAGTGAAAATGAGGGTTTCACAAGGTCACAGTTGTTCGCACGTTATCCCTCAACCCAGATTGCTGCTTCAAAATTTCAACGGTTGGGTTATCCCCAAAAATACTGTAGGGGACCGGATGAACATATGTCCAATCTGCGGAGAATTATTTCTCACTCCTTGTGAAAATACCCCTAACTTGTTGAAACTGTGAGGAACCCCACAGTGCTTCTTTATTCAAATGTCTGATCTTACCTGTTTGAACAGGAGGTTTTTGAATTATGTACCATACAAAAATTAAGCAGGAGAGATTGCTATACGCCAACTCAAGGAAAAATATCAGACAAATCAAAGTCAAATTCTTACGCTCAATTTACAGTTGCCACCCATGCCTCTGCGTGTTAAACTGCAAGAACACCCATCCCTACCAGAATCCTTCCTAAATTCCAGTTGAAACTCAGAAGTTACTGCAAACCGTGCAGCCTGTATTGCCCTATACTGCCCAACTCCTCAAATATTACAAAAGCAGCCCTGATTCAATCTCCTCCGCCCAAAAAGCCATCAACAACCCTATCCCGGGAGTACTGGCTCTCAACAAACCAGCAATGAAACTAAACTGGTTCATCCAGTACAAATTTGGAAAAACATTTCCTGCCAAAGACCCACTATTCCCAATACTTATCAAATAGGGTCACCAAACTTATGCAAAGCAGGACTTTTTCTATGCCCTTAATTCGACCTCCCGCTTTACTTCACAATCCCAGGAAAAAGATGTTCTAAACACACACAAAAGTATAGTCGCCAAGCTAAAGATTATTTGTTAAAACAAAAACACAGTAACCTCAGACGTAAAAAATACAACTCAGAAGGAAGACCTCGCCATAAGTCTTACCTCCAGAGACAAAAGCAATGGCTTCAACAGAATGTACTCAAACAATCACAGCTGTTGAACAACCCATCAACCCTCTAATAGTCTGCAAGATTATTCTTAGCTCTTCTGAATCTTCTCTATAACACTTCTCCCGAATTTCCTATATCAACACTCCCTAAGGGATTCTATACCCTAGAAGATTAAATGGATAATAGCTCCCAAAGAGAGCTTGGATGCGTTGACCCATTCTCTTTCTAATGCTTTCCTGCACTTCTGAGAAAAGTGAATGGAAAACTGTCCAATGTAAATGTCGCAAAAATGCTCTAAGCGTTCTGGGTCTGTTGGAGGCATGAAAGTGACCCAGAGGTCCCCACTCTCCAATCAAACTGGTCCAATCTCCCAAATCACTCTTCAAGATTGAATTATTTGGCCAAAATCATCCAATATCGGACCTTGTCCAATTCAAACAAATCCACTATATTTTGAACCCAAATTCATAACCCCAACACATATCTCCATAAGATGACACCCTTCCAGTGACACCTTCCCTCCCCCATTTCTATAGAGACAACTTCATATCCCTCACACATTTTCTGAATCTGCTTGCTTGGCAGATACTGATACTGCTCTCATTAATAAACATCAGCATTTCGGTTGCTCTGCCAACTACCAACCAAACAAATATAATAAATATGGATCAGTATGAACTTCAAACACTTATCCCGTATCTGGTGAAACCCTCCCCCAAGACTACTGAAAACTCCTTCCCAAAAGGTAGTCATTACAACCAAATCTCCGTTGTATGACTATTCTTTACCACCAGGATTTGTTGCCCTCCTCAATCGAGATCCACGTCTCAGCCTTTCCTCTTCCTTTGATCTACCTCAAATACTTACCCCTATCTTCACATAGAGATATTTGTTCTCAAATAGACCATCATTCATTAACATTATAACACATAGCCATGGCCACTTTCCTTCAATGAATTGCTGTGGCTACTATTCTAATTTTGAAGAACTGTTCAACTAATAAACATATGTACACCAAAATGCATATGTTTACAGGAACTTCGACTATGTCATCGCGACTTCTTTCAACCGTCGGAATATAAATCACCGCTAACCTTTATAGAAAGAGGTGACAATGATAGGGGAGGAGGTACAGGAATACTCATTCACAAATCTGTCCCCTATTCCCCAATCCCTCTCAAAACTAAACTTCATGCAGTAGCAGCACAAATTCACTTGTCCACCGACCTTACTATCTGCTCAATCTACTTGGCTACCGACACTCCGCTGAATTTCTAAAGGTCGACTTGCTGATACTTTTAAACAGCTCCTTTACTCCAGTTGTTTATACTAGGAGACTTCAACCTCCGCCACTCCTTATGGGGCGACTCTGTCAATTCGTTCAAGTCCAAGATCCTAAAAGATCTCCTAAACCTCTTTTCCCTGGGATGCCTTAACAGAGGACTCCCTACATATGAACGTTTAGATACACACACTTCTTCTTGTATTGATATTTCCTTTGCTCCCATTCCCTTATGGATCGCTTTACCTGGTCCAGCTTTGATTATTTATTCGGCAGTGATCATTACACAATAGCTTTAAATGAGCTTGTACCAAGCCCAATGCAAAAACCTAACTCCAGCAGTACCACCCCAAACATGATTATTATTTAAGCAGCCGCGCGAAGTCTCGGCGAATTATCGCCAAACAACAAACAATTTTTTCGACCTTAACAATCGACTGTTAAACTCCACAACTCCCGTTCCTTTAGTGTGGAAAGTACACAGAAAATATCTCGACGCTCCAACAACTCCTCACCCACAGATCCTCCGTTATGGGATTGATATAACTGACACGATCTCCGCTCTTGCTGCTGTAGCGGAATGTGTTAGGTTATAGCTTTGCCAGCCACTCGAGTTTCTTTCCGTTACACTGAAGCCTTTCAAAAAACTGAGAACTGACACAGCCAACTGCCAGACTTTTCAACAGCGGGAGGGGAAGATCATACCTACAACCGTCTTTTCACACTTACAGAGTATCAAACTGCATTGGCGAATAGCAAAGACGGTGCTCTTGGTCCAACATGATTTCGTACTCATGATCCATCATATCCATCCCTCGGCATCAGCATTTTTGCTGGACCATATAACAGAAAACTGAATCAAATCTTCTTTTCCTATCTATTTGGACTAGAGCTTTTGTAATTCCATCCGAAACCTCTGGGCAAAGATCCGAGTTGGCGGAACAACCAAAGACCAAATTTCGCTGACCTGTCATTTCCTGTAATTAATGGAGAAAAATGGTGTCTGGCCCCCTCTTCTCCATGTTCGGAGAGCCGCCAGCTCTTCTCAAACTTCCAGATTTGGTTCCGCAAGAAAATCATTCAAACTGCGGACCTTGGTAAAAACTAGACCATGACATCCGGGAAGCCCTCTCACTGAGGTTGGGATGGTCTTGGCTGTCTTTTTTATAACCTTGAAAAAAAGCTTAAAAACACATTTGTTAACACATGCAACTCTCCTTAAACCTCCATTCACTCAGTCTGTGGACAACTCTCTCTTTTCATCAAAATGCCTTCTGTTAAATAGATCTAATCCAGGTTCGGTCTCTTCTATTCTGTCACGCCACTTTACTCTGGATGAAGGCGTTCAGCAGGGTAGTGTTCTAAGTGAACTACTATTTGCTCTCGGATTTAATGATATTGTTACTTCTATCCCAGTGACTGTCAATTTTTCTCTCTATGTCGATGATCTTGCGTTATATATAGCCGGTGTCAGGCTGCCTTTTCTCGAACAGCAACTTCAACTAGCTATTGAGAATATTTCAGAATGGGGTAACTACCATGGCTTCCATTTTTCTCCCACCAAAACCTCAGCAATGCTTTTTAAGAAAAAAGGGAATCAAAGAACTTGCCACCTTCTTCCAGCAAACCTAACCTTATATGGTTCACCTATTCCTATGGCTTCACAGGTCAAATTTCTAGGACTCATTCTAGATGACCACTTAACATATGCACTGCATATTAAATACCTGAAAACAACTTGTCATCGTGCGCTTGACCTGTTACGTCATCTCAGCTCAAAATCTTAGGGTGCTGATCACAAATCCCTTTTACACCTCTACATCGCCCTAATCCGATCGAAACTGGAATATGGCTGTGCAGTATACGGCCAGACCTCCACAACACTACTACACCTATTAGATCCCATCCAAAATGAGGCTATTCAAATCTCCACTGGAGCCTTCGATCGTGAGGCAATCCGAATCTCCACTGGAAGGCCTCCGATCTCCCCCCCAGGTAGCTTGAAGTTGAAGTTAATGTTGATGCCACTCTCTCTTCGAAGAGAATATATTATGTGTACAAGCTATCTTCGTTTTCAAACCCCAATACCGTCTGCTCTGACACTGATTCTGCAGGAGATACCTCAGAATCCCAATTACTGGCCAGATTTGCAAACACAGTTCATAACATCCAAAATTTCCTTAACATCCCTTTGCAAAAGGTGCTGCGTTTCTCTTACGACGAAGGGTACACACCTTGGCTATTCCCCGCTCCCACCATTTGCTTGGCTCTGACCTCTCTTTCCAAATCTAGCCATCCGGCTGCCTTGTTAAAGCATCATTCTGGCTCATTTTTGCAGTTCATGATGATTTACTACTTGTTGACGGCTCTAAAACAGGGGGACAGTGTGAGCGCATTCTGCTGTCTTTTCATGACCGCAAACCTCTTCCCATACCCTCCCCCCTCATGCCTTCAATTTTTACGGCAGAATTAATGACTATAATGATTGCCCTTTCCGCATTTTAATCCTTAACCAAGATCCACTCTTATGTCATTTATTCAGACATCGCTCAGCGCGCTAGAAAGCGCTTAAAACCTTTCTAAAAAATAACAATGGTATCCGCTGTACAACAATTCTTCTGTGCTCCATCCCGAAGAAACAAATTATTTTGATGGACCCCCTCTTCATGTAGGGGTAACTTGGCAATGAAAACGCTGACAGAGAGGCCAAAAATGGCCTCCTCCTCTTTTCGAAGTTGTTTCAAGTACCTTCCCAGACGCCATGTCGAACCAAGGCTCCTCCCATCAAACCGCATTTCTATCCTGCCTCCGACAAAGTTTTTGATCTTGTTGGCAAGAGTGCTGGACGAGTGATTCAGCGAGGAGCGAAACTCAAGAAACTTAAATGGAATAATTGGTGAGTAGCTCTCCTACAGACGAAACGCTTACAACGAGGTGATACTTGCACGCCTCCATATTGTCGGCCATGCTAATATCACTCACAGTCACTATATGTCACAGGAACCCTCCTCCGATTTGTTAAATTTTGCCGTTTGCATACACCCCTCCAAATCTGTTCGCCAATCTTCAATGCATTGTTTCCCTTGGAACCCAATCTCGCCGTCGTCATGTTTTCTTACCTTATAGTCCATAACACCTTCTGAAAGATTATCCCATATTTTGTCTGAATCTTCCCACTTTAGCAGTAACTCTATTATCTTGTATCTTCAAGAAATGAATATTCTTTATAACATTTGATTTGTTATGTAATCTTAAGACTATTTATAACTACAAGGGTATAATTTTAGTTATTTATTTATTTTATTGACTGAACTTTTAAACAAGATCAAACAATCCAAATCTCCCTTTGACACTTGAAACATATATATGACAGTGCCCTCCCATGGTGCTTGATTTTTTCAGACCCCAGTATGGCCGCTTCTCTGTGAGACGTGGTGGGTCCCTGATACACCGACTCAAAAAAAATTAAAAATAAAAAAAATAACAAAATAAAATATACAATATATATATATAGTATATATTATATATATATAATATATATTTATAATATATTATATATATATATATATATATATATATATATATATAATTATATATCATTATATATATATATATATATATATATAAAGAAAGAACATATAATGAAAGGTAAAGATTACTGCCTTCTCTGGATTGAACCACCGCCTGTTGTGAATGAGGACAAATACCCAATGCTATACAACTGAGCCATCCTCAAACCCAAAAAAGTTGGATTCAAGAACAGTTATAAAGCAACAGAGCTCCCTTCAAAAGGCGCCATCACCAGGTGTCCAGCCTGTCCTAACCCTCAGTTCTTTATATTTTTAGATGTTAAAATATTGCATATTAATTGCAATTAGAAGATGTAAATAAAGAGAGACATATTAATGGGAAGGTAAAGAAATCACTGCCTTCCTTGGATTGACCACCGCCATGATGCGAATGAGGACAATATACCCCAATGCTATACAAGTGAGCCATCCTCCAACCCAAGAAAGTGTGGGATTCAAGAACAGTTATAAGCAACCGAAGCTTCTGTCAAGGCGACATCACCAGGTGTCCAGCCTGTCCTAAACCCCTCGATTCTTTTATTTTTAGATGTAAATATTGCATATTAATCGAAATTAGAAGATGTAAATAAAGAAATAAACAATAAAAGAAGGTAAAGAAATTACTACCTTCTCTTTATCGGATTGAATCACTGCCTGTGCCTAATGACGGACAATAAACCTGATGCTTTTACAACTGAGCCACCTCCAACCCAGAAAAAAGTTGGATTTAAGACAGTCTATAAAGCACGAGTCCTGTCAAGTGACATCAACCAGTGTCAGCCTGCCTAACCCTCCATCTCTTTATATTTTAGATGTTAAATATGGCATATGCAATATTAACATCTAAAAATATAAAGAACGCAGGGTTAAGAACAGGCTAGACACCTGGTTGATGTCACCTTGACGGGAAGCTCGGTGGCTTATTAACTGTTCTTTGAATCCAACTTTTCTGGGTTTGTAGATGGCTCAGTTGTAAAAGATCAGCTATATTGTCCTCAATTCGCAAACAAGCGGTGGTTCAATCCAGAGAAGGCAGTTAATTCTTCTTATCTTCCCATTATATGTTCTTTCTTATATAAAATCTTCTAATTGCGATTAATATGCAAATATTTTAACATCTAAAATATAAAGAACGCAGGTTAGGACAGGCTGGACCACCTTGCGTTGATGTCGCCTTGACGCAGCTCGGCTTGCTTTATAACTGTTCTGAATCCAACTTTTTCTGGGTTGAGATGGCCTCAGTTGTATAGCATTCAGGTTATATTGTCCTTCATTCGCAACAGGCAGTGGTTCAATCCCAGAGAAGGCATTAATTTCTTTACTGCAATTTCAAATTTTTATTTTATGTTCTTTCTTTATTTACATCTTCTAATTGCGATTAAATATGCAATATTTAACATATATATATATTATATATATATATATATATATATATATATATATATATATATATATATATACCGCCACATATATATATTATATATATATATTATATTATTATATATATATTCATATATATATATTATAATATATATATATATTGCCTCATCAAAATACGCACAACCACTAGAGAAACTGTCACTCGCAGAACGGGGAGGACCCTAAACCCCATGAAACCCACACAACACAGCGGACAGCTTAGTGTTAACTATGTAAACACCTCGCAGAGAATTCGCTGCAGTATTGGGCCGATTCACCGCGATACAAGCTTTCAGGAAAACATAAAACACGTACTAGACTTGGGAGAAGTGATGTAGGTATGTCGGGGTATAACCGAGCGAGGGATCATCACGTACGAAGCGACTCCGAATAAACATGGAGACGATAGTGCGTCAACTGTCAAGAGCATCAGTGCTTGCCAGATAACAACACTCCACGCGAAGGACACGGGTACCGGGGCACTTGGTCGATGGTTCGGTGTATCTCGCACAACGATTGCACGGGTGAGTCCAACAGTAAACAGGAAAACCACTGACACATTGATCCCGGCCAGGACAAAAGTAGGCCCATTCAGACACCCGCTGGAAGACGCATTTATACGTCTGCTGCAGTACGAGAGCGCCACACAATGCACATCTGCAGCTACAGCTGGCGGAGGTACAACAGCATAAGGGTGAGTGACAATACAGTGGGTCGATGCCTGCGGAACATAATTACCGGCCCCGGAGCCTGCCATAGGTCCAACGCACACCACGGCACATCGAAGGGCGCGACTGGCATTGCCCGAGAACACATCCATTGGACGGTCGACGATTGGGCAAAGGTGCTCTTTACGCACGAGTGGAGAGTGTCTCTATATGCCTCGGACAGGCGTGCAAGAGTATACCGACGACCGACGGAGAGGTTCCCACAATTACAATGTGCTGCAGGTGCCGCCGTTTTGGAGGTGGGTCGGTTATGGTCTGGGGAGGCATCTCTTTATCGGGGGTCTACGGAGGTGCACATTCCCTTCGATGGAGGCCACGTTATTACAGGACGTAAGGTATATCTCAGACATCCTCGAACAATATGTCGTGCTATATGCCCCCAACATCGGTGACTCTTTTATCCTAATGCATGACAATGCAAGACCACACAAGGATCCAAAAGTTTAAAACGACTATCTTAGGCGGTTCAAATTACGGCGTTGGAGTGGCCAGCCTATAGTCCGGACCTCAACCCAATCGAACATTTGTGGGATATCCTGAAGCGTCAGATCCGACAGCTGCAACCCCCTCCACGGACCCTCCCATACCTGCGACTGGCACTGACAGTAGTACGGATCAAATCCACTGTCCAGGACAGTCGCCTACTCAATAGAGAGCATGCCAGGACGGTGTCAGGCAGTCATCCGTGCCAGAGGAGGTCATACACGGTATTGAGACAGGCCCAACACCCCCCGCGGCCGTCGGAACATGTGGTTTGCAAGAGCCGAACCTCGAAACCCTACTGTAAGACCCTTTGGCTGCCATCTTGGCCTCACACTCTATCAACCTATGGTTTTGGGGAGGAATCCACCATGTTACTGTCATTGTCCAATAACAGTGTCACGAGTTCTTCAACCTTTTCCACCATCCTCACCATGATACCCTTTGTGGTGCATTTAATTTTTTGATAAGTAGATATATATATACTATACTGTGTATATATATATTATATATATTATATATATATATATATATATATATATTATATATAAATATATATATATATATATATATATATATATATATATATATATAATAATATATATATAATATATATATATAATATATTATATTATATATAGTTCCAAAATTTAATACAGAATTTTTAGGAATGATTTAAAGAGTATTAACTAAGATTCACTGATTAACCTGAACTGGTGTGATAGAATGCCAATTAATCAGTAATTCGGGTGGTTTCCTTATAAGGTGCATCCCTAATATACTATATATAAATATATATATATAATATATATATATTATATATATATAATATTATATATAATATAATATATATATATATATATATATATATATTTATATACTATATATATATATAGTATCCAAAAATATTTAATGGTTGAAATTTAGTAGAATCGATTTTAAGGTATAAACAAAGCTTCACTGATTAATCTGATTGGCGATAACACATGTCGATTAATCAGTATTGGCTGATTTTCCTACAGTACTCCTTTATAAATATATATATAAATATTATATATTATATATATATATATATATATATATATATATAATATATATATATATATATAATATATATATATATATATATATATATATATATATATATTATATAATATATATTATATATATTATATATATATATATATATATAATATATATAATACTATACCGTATATATATATATATATTTATATATATATATTTAATAATATTATATATATTTATATATATATATATATTATATATATATATAGATTATTATATTATATTATAATATATATATATATATATATATTGGCAAGTAAAGAACAAAATAACACATCATCTACAGAAAAGGTATTATTTGTTTTCTCTAATGGGTGTTCCAGGTCAAGTGGACCAGTTTCGGAAATTGTCCCCGCCTTACCATCTCCAAATTTGATGAAATTTTAGTGATGTTCTTTAAGCCTGGATGAAACTGCAAAATTTGAGGCCCATATCTGTTTTGTTTTTGTTACCATTTTCTAACACCTTAAAGCAAAGGTAGTCATTTTCACCAGAAGCACAAATATCCCTTTTAAAAATTTTGACCTTATTTGTAAAAATAATTTTACAGAGCTATTGGTCCCAAAAATTCATTCAGTTTGACAACTTTTTCCAGTTGAAGCAGAATATGTAACTGTTAAAGCTTCCATCTATTCCTCATTTATCGAGCCTATAGGAGCACAAAAGCTTCGTTGTGAAAAAACTAAGTTTGCCAGTGACAAAAGTCAAACCTTAAAGTTGATATTATTTTTCAGTGATTGCATAGAATGACACCAAACTTGGTGGTATGAAAAAGTATATAATTATGTACAGAAATTGGAAATATTATTGCTTGGGGGATCCTTAGTTCAAAAATTATCCCTCTTCACAGCTATTAGAAATTTTTTTGGGGGGGCAATTTTTTGGGTATGTTTGAGAGCCTAAATCTCAACTGGTCCAATTTTGATTTTTTTGTTTGTACTATTTCTGAAAGAGCAACTCAAGAGCTTTCAAATGCACCATAATTCATTTTGGAGAAATAAGTCTTTACCCCAAAAAAATCTATTTATAAATAGTGTTTTTCACTTACATCAAATGATTGTGGTAATTAATCAGTGGTCAATTACATGCCCTATCTTAGTACAGAACGCATTAAGTTTATTATAAAAGGCCCTATCTTCTCAAATGTAGTGACAAACTAAAAATGAGACGATTATCATATAATGGCATTTAAACCCTTTATTCCGTAGTGTAGGGTTCAAATTAATTAAACACTTGATTTACAGTTTATAATAAGATTTCTAAAAGGTTAACACAACAATTCAGCTAAAGCCTAATTTTCCGGCTTTGACAGTGCCGGTTTTTTTAACACATCTCTCTTCTTGTAATGTAGGATACCAACTGACCTCACCATTCAAAATTCCCTCACTCTCGGCACTCTCCTGGGCACCAGCAATCGCGGTCTGCCCATTACAATATTATTTGAAAGTTTAATGCAAAATACAACCGTTAGAAATTCTTTACACAACAAAAATAACAGTCAGAGTATAGAATGTACAAGGTGTATATATAGCAGGCCATACATAGCTATAGTGAGATAGAAATCCTACTCTCTCACACACACCACACTAGTATAATATATATATATATATATATATATATATATATATATATATAATTTATTATATATATATATATATATATATATATATATATATATATATATAGTATATATATATAATATACTTATATATATACAATGTAGAGGAGAGACGGGGATATAGCGAGACCCGAACCTAGAAAATAACGGCAGTATGAGCATGATGACACTGAGGACACAGATGCAACAGTCTCTATTTAAATGTTTACCACCACTTTTGCTTAACCCGATAGGTAAACTTTTATTTTATTTTTATATTTTCCAAAATACCTGAGTAACTTTGTTTTATCCCATGCACTATTTAATTTTCTATGCTTCCAAAGCAGATATAAGAAAATATTTCACGATTTGCCATTATTTTTTTTTTCCTTGGTCAATCTTAAGTGGCTGCTGCTCCGCCTCGTAGAAGACACGAGTTTCTGATCTACATAAATAGTGAGTTGATTTATAGTATCACATAAACGATTGTCTTACATTTGGATATTTTGATAGACTTACTGAAATATTCATATCATTTATTTTCCATAAATTATGTTTATTATATTATTAACTAATCATTGTTTGAAACTGACATTTATGCAATTAACTCACCATGCCTTCTAATCACCTCACATAACTGCTGAATTTTGTTCAAGAGGATATCAATTTTTCCTCTTGTTCCATTCCATTGTCTGAAGCAGAAGTTAATCTGAAGACCCCCTTCTCAGAGGGCTGAATCACCCACAGGGTAAACTAAACTAAAACTATATTATATTATATTATTTTATTGTTATTTCTTTTATTTATTTATTTATTTATTTATTTTATTATTATTATTTATTATTCTTATTGTTTAACTACAAATGGCTAAGCATGGAATGTAATATGTGTTACATATTGTATTCCAGGTCTCGATTCCTTGGCCCTGGTTTCTACTCTTCGGCCCAGGGACCATCTTTTGCTTCAGAAGTTCTTAGGATCTGACCATTAACAACCGCAGTATGAGAATCATAGATTTACAGACAAATAGAAAAAAGATTCATCAATTAAAGACGAGCTGAATCTTTTTATTGCATCATCTTTTATCACCTCATAGTATGTCACATATCTTGTTACACACCAATTTACATGCGTAACATGGTTTGCTGTATGATCTTGTAAATAAACTTCCATATATATTTTTGCCAGACCTTGACATTGGTTGCTGGCCTTTAATTGTTATATTCGATTCTGAACTTACCTTATAGATATATTACTTAGATATATTAAGATAAACGTAGGACAAGGCAAATTTAACCCCTTACTTTCGATACTTTAAACTCATTTAAAATAAACACTCGTTAATTACACTCATATACTCAATAACAGAAATATTAATAAGGTGTTTGTGGAACTCCTTGGTAAAATTCAAAAAAATAATAATAGTAAAGCACTGGAGATAGTAAATCAAAGATCTCATATTTGTACTACCTGGCTAGTGAAAATTTTTGAGGCTTAAGTTGTATAAAGTTATACAACTTAATAACTAATAATAAAATAATAAAATATAATAATAAATAATAAATAATAATAACTCAATAAATAGCCATACATCACAATAATTGAGATTAATTTAGACCATCTTGGTCGGCATATAACATAGAGGTGAGATAGAGAATAGAAATAATATCTGATAATATATCATAATCCATAGAGTGAGATAGATAATTATTAAGAATTAAAAAGTAATCACATGAGATTAGAATTTATATATTCATATTACCAGTGGATAAAATTAATATTGAGGATATCAGTTATAGGTAATAAATTAAAAATAATAATAAAAGATGAAGGAACAGAAAGAAAAGGTAAGATATCCGAATTAACTCAGAGAAGTAATCATAATATATGAATTTTTCCACAACACCTAAATGTGTGATATTAACTATTCAAATAAAAATAAACTTATTACAATAATGTTCTTGATAAAGAGAGACTCCATTACAAAATGGTATAGACTCACTCCTTATATACTGACAGATCGTTTTGTTAATATATGCAGACCATAGCTGCCAGAACATGTGAATGAACAAGTATTGATTTATCACATTAGCTGTATAATCGACAAGAAACCAAGAATCATTTCTTGTCTTAAAAAGGTAATAAGTAGGCTTTATCGCTCATATTTAGGTAAGGTTTATGTGCACGTCAGTATATACGTACATCAATAGTTTAGTGAGATAAGTTATGTTCGATGTTATAGTAGTAGTAGTAGTAGTAGTAAGTAGTAGTTGTAAACAAAGCAATTGTTAATTAGACATGTTTCTAAGGAATCAAGTATATTTTTATATTTTAAATTTTTCTTAAGAAAATGGATTTCATTTCAGAACTATTATATAATAAATGGTTTTTAATTGTCACACGCCTATCTGGAA
This sequence comes from Trachelipus rathkii, assembly GCA_015478945.1. Classification (NCBI taxonomy): domain Eukaryota; kingdom Metazoa; phylum Arthropoda; class Malacostraca; order Isopoda; family Trachelipodidae; genus Trachelipus; species Trachelipus rathkii. Next base: position 18,644 of record JABUQX010070796.1, on the reverse strand, counting down.
GTATTTTAGATGAACCATTTTATCATGTGAGATTTGAGAGAAAAGTAACATCTTTGAAGTAATACTCTGAGACGTGTGTAATAATGAGTGGTGTATTTAGAATTCTCTCGAATATACATGTTGCTCTCTTGTTCCTCAGTAAATAACACTTAAATTGTCATTATCATATAGTGATGAGTATCGGCACATCAACTTCTTTACCTCACCTAGCCTGAATGACTGAACCAGGTATTATATATATTATTATACTATATATATATATATATATAGTAATATATATAGTATATATATATATAATATATATATATATATTATATAAAATAGTAGAGTAGTAACTCTTTACGAGCTCTATATGAAGACACTACAATTTAAAATAATAAACTTCTTGAGATAGGAATCTACAAAATGTAATGAGATGTAATTTAATAAGGTAAGGAAGGTAATCGCTCTATAAAAGCGGTAAAACTTAATAGTCTATACAATTACCTTGAAATATGCTACAACCTAATTATATCTATAATGTGATTATCAGTCACTCACTAGTCAATAGCTTACTAAGAAATATGAATAATAATAATTAGAGCTCGTTATGGTCTATACAACAACTTGATTTCAGTAATTCCCCCTCGGAATGAATGACTACTACTCCATAGAAGCTCCGAATAATCTAGGATACATACCAATCGAAAAGGGTTCGATCATAAAGGTAGATCTAGGTGAGTGAGTAAGATCTATATATATAGAAATTGTAGTTTCACTTATTTTTTAGTGATCTAATTTATAAGTTAGAATGAAAGCTAGAGGGCATGAGTATATATAAAGAATTTGTCATAAAAGAATGCTATTATAAGTTACCTATATATGTGAGGTGTCATGTGAAAGTTAATTGCAAGAAAACCGAGCCATTTAAATTAACTCAGAAATTTAGTACCGTAGTATAGAATATTCCCTCTATACTATCTTTCTATATACGTAAATATACATCAGTGAGAGGTAATATATATTATATAAAGTTAGTATGTCTTATTATGAGTAGTGAAAGGTCCCCAACGCGGGAATATGGGTGTGATTATTCTACTATAAAACTTGAGGCCATACTCACTACTCTACTAAGATCCGTGATGTATATTATTATATAGAATCAGTAAAACTCCTTCGAAAAGAATAATAATTACTAGGGAGCGAATTAAAATAAATGATATAGTTTAATTATCTCGTTCTTTATTCTCTTGCTGACCTCTCATAAGCAAGACATTCAAAATTTAATTAATGATGAGAGGGAAAGACTCAGATATAACTTGCAGAATTCTTAGCTCACATATTATCAGCTTCGTACATTCAATACGCGTGTGATATTTATTAAGACTCACGTGGCGTTAGAACTACCTATGTTATCATGAGTAGGTCCCATTATATAAAAGGTGAGTGTATTGCAAAATAGTGAGAGTAGTGAGTATTGCTGAAACTTCAGTTAACCCGAAGTTCAGTTAAAAATCTCAGAACTAAGTCTACTATAGTCACACATAAGATAGTTAGCGTACTCAATCTGTGTAAAAAGGAACCTATATTTATGATAATGGATTATGTGATTATATATAGTATGAAAAACCGAAATATGAATCTATTTCAATATCAAATATCAATTTAATAATGGGACATATTTAATCCAGAAGTAGATATAAATATTTTTCAATATAAAGCCTTAATTACTATTGCTGGTTGAAAGTGACATGGTTTCGATATATAATTGCAATATTTAAACTTGTGTTTACAGAGCGTAGATATTATCGAATCACTTTGAATTATGTCGAGTGATCAAGTTTAGGATGATGATTCATGTGAGAATGCTTATATATTATACTATATACACCATTTACGATGCTCTATGTAGTATATAAGTGGGGCTTGAGCGTATAAGATTATTTAAATAAGTACACTAGTATAAAATTGTGAGTATTCCTTTCTAGGTGAGAAACTTCAAAAATAGAGCCTATTGGCTTCCGTAAGTAACTAATAGTATAGATAATAGGCCAATATCTAAGTGGAGTTCGTTAAAATAAAGAAGAATTCTCTAATCGTTACATTAATATGGTAATATATATAATTACTTGAGGTTAATATGGTTTTTGTAACAAATTAGTTTAGATTAATGTATATACCTTATATATATATCTCAGGAATACATGGTAGAATATAACCCATCTTTATAGTGAATACTGTAGGTATGTGTTGCTCTAGGGATATATAATTACACTATAATTACAATATATGTATAATAATGTCTCGAGAATAAACAATTCGTATTCAATTACTTTCACTACGATATAGTGAAAAAATAAAATTAGTGAGAACTGTGGTGCCGTGCATATCAAACTTGTACTATATATATATACATGATGCCAAATTTATGATAGTCCTCTACATATGCAGTATAAGTGTGAAATATATAAAAAGTTGTCGGTAGTCAAGTATGATATATATATAATACGTGAATTATACTAGATAGTTATTTATCCACTATAGAATACTAAAATATAAATAATATTATTAAATGCCTATACGATATTTTATTGAGTGTATTATGAATATATACTTTAATAAAAAATAATGACAACAGTATAATTATGGCTACTAAATACAAGTTTCCTATAAACACCATACATATAAGTCATTCTATTAGTAAAAAATGAGTTTTGGAACATGAACATTCTTGTATTAACAGATAATACTAGTTCCGGGAATTTGTTATATTAGCGATATATACTTTGTAGTAACTCATTTTATTAATCTAAATGTACACTAATATAGTTCTGGGTTCTCCATGTGGTCCCTGTGTCCTAATATAAATAATATATAGGTCGGCTAAACAATCTGAGCTTCATTATGGTTATATAATACTAGTCATATCTGAGTAGTGCTAATTCACTCTAGGGTTAAACCTCTAAATGATATATGATAAATTATTATTATCTACGATGTAAAAAATATAGTAGCGTTATAGTTAGGCCTATATATAGTATACTTATTATGCTCATAAAGTGCAGGTAAATAAGAATTATTTTCTACTACATAATTAATTATATACTCTAACCCATGTTAAAAAAAAATTACTTGAGCTACAGTTAATCTCACTTTGATTTATGTTCACTAGGAATTATTTGAATATCTAATACATATTTCCAAAAAAAACATTTATATAAAGGGATAATAAATACTGTAATTTAATTTTTATTGATCAATTATTCTTAAAAATGTAGGAGTATTGATCTTTAATATTCATAATGCCGATATAAATACTAATGATTCAGATTTAGACTGTATCCTCATGAAAAATCACTGGAGCACCAAGTTTTCACTTTATCATATTTCCTATAAAGTTCCAAAATCGTATATTAACTAGATGAATGGTGAACTCTAGAGAATTTAACTTATCCCTAGATATATCCTAACAGGTGTTTAAACAATAAACATATAATTTATATAAATACATGTGAGATATTAATCTATACACTTACATATTATCACCTTCACGAGTAATCGTGTCTCTGTAATACGTTTAAACTCAGTAGTATATATTATATATATACTGAAATTATGTTTTAGTAATTATCTAGAAACAATCACTGTACTATATTATGGGATATGAATAGAATTATAGTACTTATTTATACCTCTCAATAATTATTATATTATATTAATTACCTTTATATCCATATTGAATAAAATTAAAATGTCTCATATTATTTTATACCTATTTATATATATATACTATAATCTTATGTGAAAAATAATATTTACTGACAATAAATATCACCCTACTTACCAGTATATAATTTCCACAATATTGGATAAAAGTATAGTAGGCATGTAGTCAACTTATAAATACCCTCACTTCAATAGTGATTTTGGTCAAAGTGATATACCATTCCTTCCAACATACGAACTAGTGAGGTAACAATGATAATATATATATAGCTTCTTAAGTTTTTCAATTCACATAGGGTTAGGGATGAGGACCATTTACTATGAGTGATTGTTAAGACTCACGTGAACTATATACCGAATAAAGTGGCTATATATGCTTCACATACATAAATAAAATAACTAATCCCTTATATCAATAAAACTCTACTAAAAGTTCATTTTTCCCAATCTAAAGTGAGTAAATTGTAGATATTTGAGATTTCACTGTTTATCACTTAACTGATTAATACTGATCATCGAAATATAAAGAAATTAGTGTGCTCAATTTATTTATTTTCATTCATAAGACGATATGAGAAAGTATTATGTTATGGATATGGGGTGAGTAAGATTAAAAATCCTCCTGAACCAAGCGATCTTCAGATAGTACTGAAATGACCTGAGAATTCAGCTAATTCCTATAATCAGTAGGCCAATAGCGGACTCACCTATATTATTTAGTTTACTCATCAATTATATAGTTGTCAGAATATAATCCTGGTATAAGGTAGATGAGGAAGCTCACTTAGTATTTTTTATAGTGAGTGAGTGATTCTTGTAAACTATATTTAAATCCTCTAATCTATCTTAGTATATAGATGTAATATATTATTTACTAATATATATACTATAGCCAAATTTATACTCTGTAATAGAGCCCACATTCTTGGAGTATAAAAGGAAAAACCTTAACAGTATGAGTTACTTGAGTATAAGGAGTCAGTTCCTTCTCTCATCTGTTGTCTCAATCAATGTCCTCTTAAAACGATCCTCCAGGACACCAACGATTTAAAGAGAGGGTGGTTTGTCACAACATTTTATTCCTCTATCACACATCAGTAACAAACCGAATAGTTTAAAATTATGAGAACTTTTCAAAAGTGTATCTGCATCATTTTGAACTTTGAATAAATTCTAACAATTATAAAATGTGGCTAGCAAATCCCATATCAATTTCCCGAATTTCTAGTTTATCGAGAATAGATTATAAAATATATATCCCATTTACTCATGTACTTCTTCAACGTGCGAGTCTTATAATAACGTCCTGAGTGGGTCCTAGACCATCCACACCAAAGGGAGTTTACACAACGAACAAGAAATACCTTTACGCTGGTTTTAGATTATTTTTGCCCTTGTATTTTTTTCATAATTCTAAATACCCTATTAGGTTTAACTATCCTTCTATCTTTTCTCCTGTAAGATTACCTAATAATATGAAGGTCTTATAGTCCCGCTGTTGTATTTCCCTGCATATGATCATCAGCGCGGCTCATCTATGACAAAAAGTTATTCACCAATTGTTTCGGAGAGCATCAGCTCACTAGGTATTGATCCTAACGCTACATCACTTCTCCCTCTTTTTTACATGGATCGAAAAACATCTAAATTGATCATTTTCCCTTCACATACCTATTTGAATTACTGTTTTTTCTCTGCAAGGTATGTATAACGATGTCGCTGCTAAGAGAGAAAGTACAAATCGTCGTTATTGCGTGTGGTCCTTGGTACATTCAGACTCCCATATGTAATAAACTTTAACTTGAGTCTGTTTTTTCTATGATCTCCACCAGCTCTGTTTCCGTTACTAGCCCTGAATCAGTTCTACATCTCCAACGGCGTCTCCTCATAAGAACTGAGACTTTGTTTAAGTGGTTTCTCAAAGCCCGCTCAAAAAAAAATAGTAATTTCCCCTTTTTTTTTTTTCAAATTTTTAAATATCCCCGTCGGCTTGAAAATGGTTTCTTCCCTGTCTGGGGAACTAAGAGTTGTCCCTTTTCAAATAGTGGGAGAGGTAATTGGTGATCCCGCTAATGTTCAATTGGATCATAGTAATTTGACTTTGGTCCATATAGATAATGAAATCTTGGAGGAAATGCAATTACCTGTTCTTCCCAGCACTAGGAGTAGAGGGTCGGTTCCCGAATTCCCAAATGTTATGTCAACTCCTCTGGAGTATATACGCCACCGGAGACGAACCAGTCTTTTATAACTTCTTCTCTGAGTTGTAAATTGACATATGATTTTAACCTGAGGTGAAGTAAATAAGCACAGAGAATAAAGTTAGCTTTGCTTCATCTATTTAAAAATTTTACTTAAAGTTCTGTTGTTTACTTACTGACTGAAAAAATTAATATAAAATACTTAGCCAAATAACTTATCTTGCAAACCTTGAACCCGATAAGTTAAAAAAAAAAAAAATATTATTCCTTTTTAAAAATTCTAAGCAAACAACCCCCTGAACTATTGTTCTAAAAAAAAAAAAAAAAAAAAAAAAAAAACATCTTCATCTATTGAAGTTGTTTGAATGTATGCTTTCTAGTGTGCTTGAAAAAAAAAACCCTCCTAGTATAAACGATTCTTGTGTAACTGATCTTTGTGTGTCTGAATTATGTATGATGGCAGACTAAAGATTATATTACTCAACTACAGATCTGAAAAGTCTTGTGTAAATTGATTTCCCCTACTTTATTTAACCAACAATGGTTGAATATATATACAGCATACATATATACTGTATGGTTTTAATTCCTTTAGTAATTGTGGAGATATTCATCGAAAACCGCGTACCTCAAAGAAGATATATATATATATATATTGCGAACTGTATATATATATGTACTTAATTGTACATATATATCTACCCGTTCTCCGGCTCCAACGAGCTTGTCATGCATGACAGGTTGTGGAGTGGGAGAGCTTTAAAACTTATATTACAGATTTTCCTGGTTCCTGAAGGAGGTATGGGAGGTTCTAATGATCAATCCAGGCTGGATGAGTAGATTTCCCTCTTCGCAATCGTAGGACACAATGGATAAGTAATTGAGGAGTATACGAGGAAATACAAATAATCAGGAAAAAGACTTCCTAGATTGTTTGTATTTCCAAAATAAAGTATACCATGATCCTAATCAAAAAAGGTCTTTGTTAATGAGGTATGCCGGTGGTTTCGATGAACAATTATGGTAATTTTCCAAGCTGATAATTCTGACTATGGAAAGTTTAGATTAATACCTTTAATTTACCTTTAATTTATTTTACAAGCAAATTTTATAAATTTAAATTTGTTTTTTTTTATAACTCGTCAGTTTCTCAATAATATGTTACTTCTGATTTTCCCAATCAAATAGTACAATTGAGAAATAGAGAAGGTTAAAATGATTTAGTTTTACTCTACTTCATTTTTTCGCTTCGTGACAGTTATCATGTAATGATTACCTTAGCGTAGGGAATATTAGTTCATGCATTTTATGTAGGATTGGAAATCTTGTGGTGGCTTATGTATTAACATATATATTGATGCTTTTCAGAATTGATTGAATAACTACCTGGAAATTGAGGAATTTGATTTTTCAAAACATTTTCAAAAATGCCTTTGCTTTTGGCCATCGGATCCTCTGAAGTATCCTTATTCAGAAATCAAAAGAAATATTTAAGGAACCAACATGGAGTGGCAGTACGAGCCGATTACTCATCTGGACGTCCTATTTCCTCGTGCATCTCGAGGGTACAAACTTTAATGACCCCGGATGTTAAAAACATTATCCTCTGGTCGTTAACAACCACCGCCTGGAAAAGGAAAGAGCTCAAAAACATCGATCATGATGTGGCAACGGTGTTTGAACCCGAAACGGCTTTATCGGTGGAAAACGTTCCTAGCATTATGGAAAAAATTACTGGAATAACCAAAAAAATAAATCCTCAGGCTAAAGTTTATCTATATATTCCACCCATGCAGGATATGCACGCTTTTAATAAAAAGCGTATCATTCGAGACTGGGGCAGTAAGTATAGCAAATATACTTTGGATGACCCAGAACTATCTCCTGAAAAGATGAGAGACCACTCCATTCACAGTTTCAAGATGTTCGAGTCTTTGATGGAATCCCGATACAAATGGTCCGATAAAAATATTATCAGAGGAACGGAAATTTTGAACTTTTATCATGGCAAAAACAAGAAAAATGACCAAAATACTCAACTATTTCCTCATAATCAGTATCTTAATAAGGAAATACTGGTAATGAATTCTCCCTTATTGTTGGACGGGTTGCACCCAAATCGCCTATTTTTAATTAACTTCATGGAGAAAATGGGACATCTTTTTAAAATAAATAAAATCGCTGTGAGGTATGAACCTTACACACCTTTACCAGGTAAAACAGCAAAGAAAAATGAGAAGAGCCGATCACGTCCTATGGTTGCCATTCCTACTAGAGAAACTGGACGGATGGACCAAAATTATTTACCCCCTTTACCTGTTACCAATATTGTCCCTAATTATAATGTTCCCGTAGATTAATACCGCTGAATATCCTCAAACTCTGGTATTTCAGCAAAGAAATTTTTTCATCATTTCCATCAAATTACTTCGTGATATCAAATTCTTATGCCAAATTATCCTATACAGGACCCTAATTTTTCATATTATAATAAGTCCCAATCTGGATATAACCCGAACCAAATTCCTATTAGTGATCCTTTGTACCAACCTTCATGTAGTTACGCTTCAACTGGTTCATGTAACTCGTCTACTTTACCTAATTATCCATCAACTGCTTTCTCAAATTTACCTAGTTATACTTCAACTGCTTCAGGTAACTCGGCTAATATATCTGTTTGTAATCCTGAAACCGCGCTGGATCCCCAGATCAAACTTGTACTGCGTACAAGTTTGAGATGGGCAATGGAACGGATCAGGTGGAAAGATATGAATGAGAATCAACGGCAGATGACTTCAATATTGTGGGCTCAAGAGTTTGAGGATGAAAGGAAGTCCGTTGCTGATCTTTCTTCTTTGAACACCGTCCCCATATTGTAAATCATAACTGTAAATAAAATTTTGGTATGCATTGGATTTTGTATTGTATATAATATTATGAGAGTCCTGAGTATCCTTCTCTACGGGTCTGTACTACACTCTTTGCCTCGACACTCCCGTCTTTCTTTGAACGACGTGGAAAATGGAGGTGGGGGGTTTAGATTTAGTGGGGGAGGATATAAGGGGGATATTGTTCGTGTTTTTATATATTTATGCTAGGAAGATTAAACATAGCAGAAACCATTCTCAGTAATGGATAATACACCATGTGGTTTATAATCTCCCCATGTGGTGTTTAGTTTTAAGTATTATGGCTTCATTTATTGAAAAAAACCTTGTGGAATTTGCATATATTATAATATTGTTTCTTTTCTGTTTTAGTATTGTTATATATTTTAATACATGTTCTGAGGAATTTTTAAGTCACAGAAGTATTAGAATAGGTAATATTGTGACTCACTTTCTGAAAGCTGTTCTTGAAGACCTTATATGAGGATTGCAACTGCAATTAAGGTCAGTCTGCATATAATTATAATGAATGTTAACTTTTATGATTTAATCTATATAAATTAATATGGATTATTAAATCATGATAGTAAATTTAACTTAAACTTTACAGTTACTAAAGTATAAAGAGCACTCAAGAAAACCTTGGGTAAAGGAATAAAACAAGCCCTTTTAGAAAATAGGGTGAGTTACACAAATGAATATATAATTTTGAAATATAAATATCATATGATAATATAATATACAATAAAGAGTAGGTAAAAGCCTTTTCTAAAAAACACACTGTTACTTACTTTTAACAGGCTTCTAATACCTGGGAGTCATCTCTGAATTTTCGTATCTGTGATTTTCATATCTGGGGCTTTTGTATCAGATTTTCAGATCCTTATTATATTCTGAAATTCATCTTGGATATATCATTCATTAATTCAAAGCTAAGTCATTATATTGTTAATCTAGCCTCCGATTTCCTAATACTTACCTTAACTTCATACATGAACAATATTTGGAAACTACTTTCGTTTCCACTCTCGAATCTGAAATTTTAAGAATAAATAATCAATAATTGTGGTATATATCACTTTCTTATTTATTCTTTGTTTTGTGAATTAGATATTGGATTGTTTGTGCTGGTAGTCCATACTGATTCATTGATACTTATATTTATTTAAACTCTTAAAATATTTTATACAGTGGATAATTGAGTTGGTAAAACCTTCCTTCTCCACCAGTATAATAGTTATAATTCTTACAAACCTAATTAAATATAGAACTTTTTCTGGTGTCTCAACATCCTTGATTGTTTATTTTTGGTTAATTATATCATTTATTCTATGATCTATGAAACTATAATTAGATTTAATCTTCAACTTTAATATTCAGTCAAAACCTGTGCAGTGACACCTTGGTTTAATATTCAGTCGAAACCTGTGCAGTGACACCTTGGTTTAATATTCAGTCAAAACCTGTGCAGTAACAACTTGGTTAATTATAGTGAATAATATACTTACAACTGATCTTCAAGCTGAACATCAGGGCAAGATTTAATATAGAACAATTTATTAGTTAATGATCACAATCCTCTCCGATAGTCATACAAGTTAGCAGGCCGATGGAGTCCTAAATGACAAATTTCCTCCGTTACGGAGAAAATCTAATCTGCTCCGTATTACCCCTGATGGTGTCATATGGTTGCTGTGCTGACTAGACCTTCAAACCACTATCTTCGAACATCACAAACCTAACATCTGTGAAATCTCCTATAAATTGACTTTCGTAACCTTCTAATTCTTCAACTTTATACCTACAAGAAAGAGCGGAGAGAGGTACCTCACCGTCGGGTACAATTGTTGGTCCCAGCGTATCTCCTCTCCGCCACATAAATAAATTAAGTGGCGCCCGAACAGGGACTCTGTTTGAGTTATATATATATATATATATATATATATATATATATATATATATATATTAATTCAATTAAATAAATAATTTTGAAAAGAGATTTCGGAAAATATTTGATTTTCTTGAAGAAATTTACTTTAAATAAATAAATACATTAATATTTTAACAATTATATTTATTTCCTTTCCGAATTCGTTTGATATATCAAATTTCGAATATTTTTATGTTAAAAACTCGGAAAAATTATAATTTGGCCTCAATTTTAAATTTGAAATCATAGTAAATACCAAAAAAATTGATTATATTAATTAGGTTGTTTATATATTTTGAGATATCATGAGTCATAACAAAGGAAGTAAATGGAATTTTAAGTATTGTTTATATTTTGTTTTGATTGAACCCTGTATTATTTAGTGTAAATTTACAGTTAACCCCCGGTAGAAAACCGTTT
>JABUQX010070796.1:0-2500 GCA_015478945.1 Trachelipus rathkii | reverse complement strand
TTTGGAGACTCGGCTATCTTGGTTTAAAACTCAAAAATTTAAGAGGTCAAGGATATGATGGAGCCTCCTCCATGAGAGGCGAATTCCGAGGAGTGCAATCTGTTATTCGGATGAGTATCCAAAAGCTCTATAACACACACTGTGTAGCACATTTTTTTAAATCTATGTCTCTCAGACTCTTTTAAAATTCAAGGCAATTCAAAACGTCTTAGGATTCCTCATCTCTGAAATATGCACTTTTTTTTTCGATCGAGTCCGAAGCGCAGCAAAACTTCTGGAAGATAAAAATAAAAGTCTTTCTAGTAAACCAAAATAACATAGAGGAATCAACAAGACTGTGTGAGACCGCAGATAGGGTGAACGGCATGAAAGCGGTTTTACCTTTTTAAAGAGACTCTTGAGCCATTACTTGCGTTTTTGGAAGAAATAAAAGAATGGTCTGGTGAATTATCATGAAAGCTTACTTTCGTTGTTAATTCAATCAGTAATTTGGAAATTTATAATAACTTAAAATTCGTTTTAAGTAAGTTTCTTGAATAAACCTAGCACCTTGTCAAACAGTTTTTACAGAGTGTCCATTTGACAATAAAACTTAGTGAAAGACATTATTTAACTTCTCGAAAAGATAGACAAAATGCAGACACAGAGTTTTAAACCATATTCACACAAGCTAAAAAATGTATGCGACAGCTTAGGTTTTGAAATAACAATTCCAAGAACTACGAGTTCCAGAAACATCGATGTTAATGTGCCTCTATCAGATTCCGAATCATTTACCCGGCATCTCAGTTTTTATTTCCGTTTATAGATGATGCTGATTTTTTTCATTAACTGATACGATTTCTCTCGCATGAAACCACCATCATTTCACTTCAGTATATTTTACCAGAAAGTGCAATGTACCTTATAAGTATATGGAAAAAAGCATCCTCTTTTATAAAGACGATTCCAGACCCTCACGAGGATACACTAAAAGGAGAGTGGTGTCTCTGGCAGCGTAAAATGGCTGCTAGAAAATGAAAACCAAAAACTGCGATCGGTGCTTTGGCTAAGTGTGGCAAGAGGAAGTTTTCCTAACATTGGGGCTACTCTCCTGAATATCTTAGCAGAATTGCCCTGTATCCACCGCAACAGTAGAAAGAACCTTTTCTACATTAAGGCGTCTGAAACGTAAATTTACGGAATAGTGTTCGTGAAGGAATTTAGCATTACAGTGTCTTGCTTTAACTGTCAAATCATCGAGATCTCAGCACAGAATTCAGCAATGAAAATATTTTGAATCACCTCTGTCAAAAAGCAAGGAAACTGAAATTGACCTTATTAAACGATGGTAAGTTCTTATGAGAATTATATATATATATTATAATATATATATATATATATATTATATATATAAAAACCTTTTATATATATATATATATATATATATATATATATATATATATATATATATATATATATATATATATTATATTATATATATATATCTTATATATATATATATAAATATATATATATATATATATATATATAATATATATATATCTCTATTGTAACTTTTATATAATATATATATATATATATATATATATATATATATATATATATATATATATATATATATATATAAGGGGCGGCTCGTCGTACAATTTATAGGTGGTTGCATCTAACATTCACACACAACAAATATATATATATATATATATATATATATATTAATAATATATATAAACGTAGAATATATATATATCACACATACATATATATATATATATATATATATATATATATATATATATATATATATATATATATATATATATATTAATATATATATATATATATATATATATATATATGGGTATATGTCGAGTATATGCCTCCACCTCTATATATTATATATATATATTGATGTATGAATTCGAACACATTTCATAAAATTTAAGTGAAAATGCCTAAAGAAATTGAAACTTTGTTATTAAAGCAGCTTCACACTTCTAAAATTTTAACAAAAAATAAAAAAAAGTTCAAATCTTTTTAAACTAATCAAATTCATAGGCTAACCTTTGCTTATGTATAGTTAAAATCTATTTAAACTAACTAAACTCTAAGATAACCTTTACTTAACATATATAATGTAATTTATTTGTATATTTATTTATTTCACTCTGCATTGTTTAAAAAAAAAAGAAAAAAACGCAAATGGCCCCAAGAGAGATTTCAATACTTTATTTGATTAAGTAGATTAAAAAAAAAAAAAAAATGGCTTCAACTTACCAGGAGGCGGATAATCGAGATGAGCATATATATATATATAATATATATATATATTAATATATATATATATATATATTATATATATATATAATTATATATATATATATATATTAGAGAGAGAGAGAGAGGAGAGAGAGAGAGAGAGAGAAGAGAGAAGAGAGAGAGAGAGAGAAGGAGAGAGAGAGAGAGAGAAGAAGAGAGAGAACGAGAGAGAGAGAGAGAG
>JABUQX010070795.1:40000-60224 GCA_015478945.1 Trachelipus rathkii | reverse complement strand
CAGAGAGATATTATCATCCTTTATGGATTTTTGTATCATTGTCCTATAATACTATTGTAATTTTATTTATTAGTTTCAAGAATAGATTCTGAATTTCGTGCTTAAAGCTGGAAATTGGGGGGATCCTTCTAACCTTTTTTGCCTTTGCTACATTTTCGCTGTGACTTGCTGCTAATGATAGTTATTACACCCAGAATGCGTTCGTATTCTTTCCTTTCCCCGAGAATATGATTATGATTGTCAGAGGTTGTACGGTGCGTTGGTCATGGGATGGAAACAAATCGGAATTAATCCGGAAAGCGCAGACTGGATGAAGGATGCGCATTAAAAATTGCTTGGTCGAACGAGAGTTGATTTCGAGGAATTACTAACTAAGCTACGAGCCTATCAATATTAATATTGCTAGATTTGCGATTTTGGTGACTTAAATACTGTCACTGAGCTTGCAAGATGACCCAGTCAGTTTCTTCTCAAAAAGTTGTTTTAAATTTTTCTAACTAGTTTCAACTTCAAACCCGCCTCTATTCCGAGTTTTGCGGAGTCTGCGAAGTGCAAATTAAAAATTTATTTTGCAAATTTTTTTGAATGCGATATATATAGTAGTAATATATTATATATATTATATATATATTATTATATATATAATATATATATATCATATATATATATCATAGTATCATATATTGATAATATATACTATATTATATATTATATATATATATATTATATGATATATAATTAATTATATATGGCATAGCTATATATATATATATTAATATAAATATATTATGATATATATATATATATATATATCGTACTATATATATATATATGATACTATATATATTCTATATATATAATATATTATATATATTTATATATTAATATCATATATATATTATATATATTATATACATATGATATATCAAGTTTCCTTTCACACTCACCTCCAGGCAACATCTTAAACTGACACCATTTTATGCCCACATATCATACTGCACATACTTAACGTCCCTCACGCCCTTTCTTAGATAACATCTTACGAGACTCCCTACTACATTATATCTCCAATATGCCGGGAGAAAGGAAATGCCCACAATGCGGATGTCCTGCGTGTAAGTAGAAGGCGACTAAGGAAGGTGGTAGTTGGGTTGGGGCTGCCCACTACCACTTACTTTGGCTAGGAATGCTAATGCATGCCTCGGAGAAGGTCGTGGATCGTCGTAAATGGTCTTTTATCTCTTTCGTCGTTGTTCGAATCGGGTAGTATGGTACATGGAATGTCATTGAGGATAAATGTTGAGGAGAAAATTAGAGAGGTGATTGATGTAGTTAGAAAGGGCAAATTTGATTTGCTCCTGTGTGACTGAAACAAAAGATGAAAAGGAAACGGTGAAAATGAGTGTGTGGTGTGAAATGTGTGTGCTGGTGTGGAAATTAGTGAGAGTGGTGGAGAAGGGAGTTCAAAATTTTGTGAGTGTACTTGGTGTTATCAGGAGCTAAATGGTGGAACTATTGTGTGTGTGAGACTCGAATTCGCTAAATGTTAAATTTTAAGTATGAAATTGTCAAGGTATGTTGGTTGTTGGACGTTGATCTAATCTGGAAGGGAATGTTTGGAAGAGAAGTAGAGAGGGGATGTTCAACAGAAGTTTTGATTGGGGATGAGTAGGAGCTATCCAATTGATTGTGTTGGGGGGGGACCTAAATGGTTGGTGATAGGGTGGATCAAGAATACAAAAGATGTATAACACGTGGTTTTTGGTGTCGGGGAGAAGATGAGAATGGGTAGGAAAGGTGAAGGTGATTTTCTGTGAGTAGAGAGGTGATGTGTTTGTAATAATACTTTCTTAGAAGCACAAGAAGTATCGATAATAACGTAGAGTTTGGTGGTAGGTGAGAAGATACCGGTATCAAGTGAAAAGTATGATTGAGTTTGTGTTGTTGCTAAAGAAAGGGAGTATGCTGAAGTATGTTGTGGATGTTAAATAGTGGAGGGATTTAGGAATGGGAATATCTGATCATTTATGTTGTTTCTTAATGTAAAATAAGTTAGTGGGCGGGCTGGAGGGAGTAGAGAAAGTGGATACGAAAGGAAGTTGGTCAGATAATTAAGAGTGAGAGTCTAATGAACAAGGTAATAAAGGATCAGAGTAACTAAGTTGCCAAGCCAAATAATCAGGTTGCTGTGAATCAAGTTGAACTGAACTGAATCATAATTGAGATAAAGAAGAGAGTAGTTGTTTAGTGATGGGCATAAGTAGTAATGTGGATGTGCTAAAAGTAAGAAATAGGAATGTTAATCAGTGAGTGCTGGAATGAAGAGTATGCAAGCGGTTAAAAGTAAAAAAGAAGCGTGTTGAATGTACTTATAATTTCAATATTGGAAGTTTCAAAAACTTCATTCTTGTGGATTATATAGGAGGAAAAAGAATACTAAAAGGTGTATAGTAGGGAAGGTAAAGCAAGGAGTTAAATGACGAAATTTGGAAAACTAAGATGAACTGGGGACCTACAAGAAATGGAAGCTCTTCAGGAAGGAACGCGAAGTATTAAGAACTGATAATAGGGAATGCTTAGCAATAATGATAGGGATGGGTGCTTTGTAATATGATGACGAATGGATGTGAGGGGAGGTGTGAAAAAGAACACTTCGAAATTATCTGTATAGATATTAAACAGTGAATGACAAGTGATAGTGAAGTGTGTGTGGTTTGATGGGCAGAAGGAAATGAGCGTTTTGGGGGATGAGGTCGCATTAGGCAAGGAGTGAGGTCATTGGGTAGGAAGGGTGAGAAAGGTTGAAGAATGGTAAATCTACAATGTATAGATGAATTAAGGTGAATAATCAGACAACTATGCGGAGATGGGTGATTGATTGGCATTGTTGAAGTTGTGTAAGGCATAGCGGTATATGAGGGTATAAGTTCCGAGGGAATGGGAGGAGAGAAGTAAGTGACCCTTATGATAAGGTGAAGGGAGATAAGGGAACTGTAGAAATTATTATTGGGAATTTAGTTTATTGAGTGGTTTCTGGGAAGATATATTGCTGGGGCTATTTACAGTCGAAAGAGTGCGTTCGCAGTGACTCGAAGGACTATTGGTGAAAGAAGCAAAGTTGCGCCTTTATTGGGAAGTGTAGAGGATGTGCGATGCAATCTTTACATTGAAAAACAAATGATTGAGAAATGAGGGGGGTAAGAGTATAATTGTATTATGTTTCATGGATTTGGCAACAGGCGTATGAAAGTGATAATCGAGTAAGCCTATGGGCTAGTGTTAGTAAGTATACGAGGTTCGGGTGGAGGTCGTCTGAATGGGTAATTGCAAAAAAGTATGTTTGATGATAAGTGGAGCGTGTGTAAGTAATGAGTGCAAAAGTGTATTGGTTTAAAATTGAATAGCGAAGTGAGGCATGGGGTATGAACTTGTCTCCTTGTATTTCAATTTTAAGGATGGGGTTCTGAAAGAATTAGAGATGGGGTGGCAGGGATGGATGTTAGATGATGAGGAAGTAGTGAGTGGAAGGGTGCTTAAATCCTAATTATATGCGATGATGTTGGTTTTGTGTGGTCGCAATGTGAAGGGAGAGTTAGTTGGAGAGGGATGGTTAGAGGGAGATTTGGGCAGGAGTGGTAAACAGGAGGGATTGAAGTAAACGTAGATACAGAGTGAAGGTTTATGGTTTGTGAGTGGGAAAGTCCTGCGTATGAAAAGTTATGTAGATTGGTGGAGGGAGCTGGGAACGGATGTGTCTTTTAGTTTAACTATTTAGTAGAATATATGTTGGCATTAAAAAGGGAACGATGGATGCAGAGTGGTATGGAAGTTTTGAATGGCAGGAAGGAAGGTTGCTGGTCAATTAAATCGTTGATGGATGTAAAGGGACTAGTCTTGAGTGCCTTTAGGGTCTTAACATGAGGGTAATGCTGTTAGCTGTGGTTATATAGTAAGTGGAGACTTATGGTCCTGGAATAAGTAGGTATACATTCTATAAGGTTCAATGTGTTTCAGCATGGACAATCTTAAGGGCGTGTGAGGTGTGAAAAGAATAAAATGAGGAATGAACTTATTAGAGAGTTATGTGTGTAAACAAAGGGTGGTAAATGGAGAAGGATAAATGAAGATAGTTGCCTTGAGATGGTATTTGGGGTGCATGTGGAAAGTATGAATGATTAGTCGGTCTGGTTAACGGAATGTATAAGTGGTAAGAGTGTGGTGGGATTATGGCGACCGCTGGGGGACGAGAAAAATAAGTGACTTGAGGTCGTGAAAGGGATGGTTTGGAGCGAGAGAAATTGTGAGGTTGCAGAAGGCGAATTAAAGGTTTTCATAAATAGGAGTGATGCGGGTTTTGGGTTGAGGGGGGTATGGCTGTGCCTACTCGGGCTGGCCAGGGGATGAAGACGCCTAAAACCGACGTATATGCATAATGAGGGGTCGGTCGCGTCCAGTGAGCTCTAGGGGTGGATATTTTCGACTGGGCGACGAGTTTACAACATAATAGGTATAGAGAGCGGTGTACAGGCTGGCTTGTCTTTTCGATCTTGTGTCATAGTTCTTCTACTACTTTTCTTTTTCTGGCTATCGCTGTACCGCACAATCTTGCATTTAGTCTGTTGAGGAAATGATATATTATTATATATAATTATAATATATATATATATATTATATAATAGTATAATAATATTATTATATATATATATTATCATAATATATATAGTATACCACACTACCACACCTAATATTATATATATAATTATATATATAATACTATATTTATATATTATTATGATATACTATCTTCTTTACACCCTTGTTCTCCGAAAAAAACTATAGTGCTCTGAAATTGTAGTTAACAAACAAATTTTAGTCGTTCTTGTGATGTTATCAAATTAAAGGGATATCGTACGGTGTTATTTAAGTACTTGAATGCAAAAGTGTTTATAAGGTTAGTTTTGGAAAATAAGATAACGAGATAGTAATGTTTCTCAGACTTTTTCCAAAAGTTGGTACATGTAAGGATTGGAACAATAGCTGTTAAGTCTGAGGTCAGAGAGAGCAAGAGAATTATGAGACTGTGGTAGAATGGGTGTGTCGAACTCGCAAGAACCCTTGCTCAATCAGGAGAGGTTGCTTGATAAAGGAGGAGGTCTTTTCAAGAAGAGCAAATTCGCACGTTATAATAACAGGATGAAATAAAGAGAGTGACGCAAGAGTTCGATTGATAATAGAAACGCTAGATCCAATGCGTGAGCCAGCCATAGTCTAGCCAGGGGTGCGATCGACAGCCCATTAAAGATCAACAATGAAGTGGGTGTGTAAGAGAATTTCTGATACGCGCTTGCAAAAACCCAAGCCTTTTAGAAGCTTGTTTAAAAGCATGAAGTAATATGAACTTCATTTAAAGTCCGAGAAAAAATAAGCACAGAATATTAAGAGGAACAGACCAAAGGGGTTTGCAGTACCGTAATTTCAAAGAAGATTATATAAGGAGACTGTGTGAAAGTTATGTGAGTGGACAAGATGCGGAGCTGAGTTTTGAGTAATTGAAAACACCTTGTTCTTGCAGCCCAAAGAATGTTCGGGAAAGGATCAGATGTAGTATGATCAAGGGGTGCGCTTCTAGGCGTGGAGCTATATATTGATGAAGGTCGTCTGGTAAAATGGGGGAGTGTATAAGGGTGAAGGTCGTCTGGCATATGAGTGAATATGGTATGAAGCAATAGAGAAATTATATTTCATAAAAAGGTAAAAGTGTTAGGGATAAAACAGACATGGGAGGAAACTCCAACTATTTATATCTTTAAAGGATGAGCAGTGCATCAATCACCAAACATTGATGAAGTGGACCAAGAAAACAGAGAAGACTAGAGAAAGATCGGGCAGTAAGAGCGCTGCCATTTTTACGAACAAAGCGGTGACTGGCGAGCAGAGGGGAAAAGATTAGAAAAATTGAAGTGTTTTCAATCTTCTTGTTACGAATAGATTCGAAAACTATGGGAAATAACAGAAGTTAGAGATATTTGGCGATAGTTAATTTTATGAAATTGATTTCCTTTTTTTTTGTACCCTCCCCAGCAAGAGAAAAAAAGCCAGAGTAAAAAGACATAAGAACTGAGATATAATATTAACGAAGGTTAAGAATGCGAAGCATTGAAAGCACAGGTTTTGGAGGACCTATAGAGAACATAAGAGGTAATGCTTCTTGTGGTTAAGGCCTCCCTGAAAAGCAGAAATAAAAATTTTTGAAGAAATTATAATTTAGATATTATAATATATATTATATATAATATATTATATGTATTATAATTAATTATGTATATAATATTATATATTAATATATATTATATATAATATATATATATATATATATATATATGTTGAATAGAGGTGCGGAAGTAAGGACATAGGAGTGGAAAATCCTCGGGGTGGGGGATTAGGGGGAAGGAAGGGTTTATGTGCAAAGACGTGCAGACTTTAATTGGGGAATGGTTAAACCGGGGTGCGTTATGTATAGATCGGGAAAATACTAAAAATACTGGAAGAGAAGAAGCAAAGTTAAGAGTTAATATTTTTGACATCACAGAATGGAGGAAGAGAGCCAGTAGAATTATTGGCATTTTCTACTATGACGAAAGAAGTTTTTTAGGCGTCATAGGGAGAATAAATTATTTGCAAACGATTTTTGGGATGGAGAAAATATAAGTTGCAAAAGATTTCAAGTAAATTTAAAGATACAGTATTCCTAAAGGCTAGCGTCCTGGCGGCTAATCATGGAAAAAAGCAAGAGTTAAACCAGGTTATTCGGTTAGTTTGAAGTAAAGATGATAGGGCGCTACGCCGCATGCCTAAAGGAGATTAGCTGGGTGCTTTGCACACCTCGAGAGACCATTCCGACGAAGCTGTAGTTATTCATTGGGAAATGCAAGGAGTACGACGCAAAGTCGAGCATGTTACGCAGCTACGAAAGTGCAAAAACCTTTTCTCGGGTAGCGGGGTTCTTTTCCTCGAAGACTTGAAGAGATAGAGCAGAAAACAATAATACTTTAGAGTGATCGAGGAACCCAGAGGAGGAAAAATTTAACAGAATAAGGATAAGAATGAGAGATTAGGAAAAGGTCTAGAATGGTTGGGTTCAATTCTCAAAAACATCAGAGATACGCGTAGGAGTTGGCACAATGGTCGAGTAATTCTGGATAGGAAAATCGTCTGGAAAGTTCATCAACTTTTATCTGGGGGAAAGGAAATTAGAGGACACAGCACTGGCCGTGTGGCGTTGAGACTATACCCTAGAGAATGATGATTGTCAAGAGAAATGTGAGAAGATGAGAATATGTTTATAATTTATTATGACAGGGTTAGCTTTGAGCCATTAGGGTAGAAATATTGTGGGAAAACCTCTAATGCAAAGACAACGGGAAACAATAACATCATTGGCCATCATTGGCACAACTGCCTTTGGCTGAAAAATGAGGGAAAAATAGTAGGAGTCAAGTAAGCAGAACGTTGGAAGTCAGAACACTGCAAAACGCCAATTTCGGTTAAGAATGGAAGATGAGGTTTAGAGGAGGAGAGGTGATGTTCCAACAAAATTGAAATTAGATTTAAAAACCGAGAAGGTTTGCAGAAATTTATGAAAAAACGGACATATCATCAAAATACGCGCCAATTCCGTGAAGGCATCCAACTCAATCACCGGATGGTCAGTCATGGCCATTTAATTGTGATGATTGGTAAGGTGGATAAGGTGTTATTTTTGGAAGCTTCCTCGGAGACTATCACTGGCCTTGTCATTTATAAACCGATTTTTTATTTCTTTTAAGAATGAATGTTTTGTCTGTAATTTGGTATTTCTTGGTAGTGTGGTATAAAGGAAAACTTTACTCCCAAAATGTAAGGGAGGGAGAATGTGCGATATGAAGCGACAACAGGGAAGATCCAATATGGGGCACTGGAGTTCACATGATTGGTACTCTATAGACTCATACTAATTGGACCAATTGTGCGTATCTCAATCGGGCTTCAGGAGCGGATACTCCTCCTTATTATTATATATATATATATATATTATTGTATATATAGATATAGTATATATTATAAATATAAGCATCATATATATATATATACTATAGTAGAATATATATATATTATATAATACTATACTAATATATTATATATATGTTCGTGGGTGCGGGTGCGGTAACGTGGTGCGCAATTTTGGTGCGGTGGCGTGGGGTGCGGTGGCGCTGTGGGTTCGCTCGTCGTGCGGTGTCGGTGCGGTGCGCGGTGGCGGTGCGGGCCTGCAGGGGAACCGGGTGGCGGTGTGGTGCGGTGCCGGTAGGATGTATGGGGTGGTGCGTGGTGCGGTGCATGGTCACGACTGCCGGTGCGGGGGGGGTTTGGGGTGCGTGCGCCCAACAATCCGGTGTTTGCGGACAAACACGTAAACAACTCTATCGATTAGAGACTAAAAAATGTTAGTTGTAAAAAATTGTGGTCTCATAGGTCTTACCTTGGTTTTTGTTGTTTTTTTCAAAAAATTGATGTCGTTTGACGAGCTCTCATAAGGACTAGCAAGTACTTTGGCCTGAGGTTTATTATATCATTACTTAATATTAGTATGTTTAAAGATATAGCCCATAGGTGTGGGGATGTGGAAAACCTTTGTGTACGAAATAAAGCGGATGCTAAGAGAACATTAATCAGACGACCTTAACCGGGGTTGTTTTAAACATTGCAAAGGTAGGTAATAGGAGAGATGAATTGTCAAAATTATAGGGAAAAATAGAAAAGAACTTAACCCAGTCAATAAGAAAGGCCAAGAGAGACGCATAGAAATTAATTTAGACAAGGAATGTAATAAGAACGCAAAGTGTTTAGCTTGATAAATTTAAAAGTAAGAATAGGACAATTGGATCCAATAAAATTGATGAAAATTTATGAGTTGCAAGGGATAATCTCACTCTGCCAACATTTCAATGCTTATTTTTGCTGTCCAGCTGTTACAGAGGAAATATTAGAAATCAATGTTTGGAGACCTAATAGGTTTCCTTGGGGTATGCAATGGTAAGAAATAGATCTTGCATAAGTGGAATATTGAAAAGTATGTGAACGTTAAAGGATTTAAGGCGTTAGATTGACATAATTGTCCAGGTAAAGCTGCAGGGGGCGCTGATGGGATATATTGTGAATTCGTGAAAGAGGGTAGTATCAGCCATTTGCCAGGGGCGAGGGGCTGGTGGTATTTGATTTTTAAAGCGTCTATAAATTTGTGAGGTACAGATTGACTTGGGATAAAACAGGCATAATGTTTGTTCCTATTTTTAAGAAAGTTAGTAAGGAAGATTTGGGAAATTATATTGGGCCAGTTCAGCTTAAAGCCCATATCTGGTTGGTAAAAGATTCTGGAAAAGTTTCTCTGAACGAGGGTTGCATAATAGAGAATGATTAAGAAAGATAACAAGTATTGTATGACTACCAGCATGTTTTCAAGAAGGGTAGGTTCCCAGTCAGACGAAACTTTTAGGAAATTTTATTGAAATACGCATTTACTGGACTGGTTCATTCGCTGAGGTAGATCGCATTGAATATTGTATATTTAGAGCTTTAGTAAAGCTTTTGAATAAGGTTCCCCACATAAGGCTGATGAAAAAGTTTTGCAATGTGTTATAGGTGGAGTTGGTAACATGGTTGGAATTAAAGAGATGGTGGCGTAAATAGATAAAAGTGTGTAGCAACTAAACTGGAATAGTAATCCCAATCATTCGGGGAAATAGGTGGAAGATGGGGTGGTCGCCACTGGTTCAGTGCTCGGGCAATATTAGTTCCTAAAATATAATAAAGTATATATTTATAAAAAAAGGGGATTTTAAAATTGCACAGTTGTCGTTAACAAAGTTTTGAAGAATGTGATACTGAAGTGCCAACTCAGTTAGATAGGTGAAGGATGATTAAAATTAAAAAAAATGGCATTATTACAATTCTTTTTTCTCGCAAAATTACATCAAATGAAATTTAATTTAGTAAAAGTGTAAGGTCCATTTCACTAGGTACTCAAATAAGAAGTTTTAAAACTACGATATTGAATGGGGATTTGCTGAGTCTGTGGACAAAGAAAAGAATTTAGGTGTGATTAATAAGGCAAGTAAAATTTGAGGAAGTAGCTAAATCAGTGGTTTGAATTTTCTAGAAATAAGCTAATAAGGTGCTGGGCATAATAAATCGCAAGATGGATTAACCAAAGAGAAAAGAAGTAATAAGTAAACTGTATAGAAGCTATATTAGGTCAATAATAGAGTATTGTGCACAGAGTTGGGATCCCGCTTATTTAGAAGAAGCTTAAGATATGCTAGAGAGAGTGCAACGTAGCGCAACAAGGATGATTTGGGTTTGAGGTTAGAGCTATGAGGGAGAGGCTGAAGGAGTTAGGAATGTTTTCTTTTGAATGGCGATTTCTCAGTAGGGACAGTGATACAAGTCTACGTAAATGATTATACATCTATTTGATATATACGGGAGACCCAAATAATTTTTTCAATAGTAGAAACATGGACAGGTACCAGGGGCATAATAAGAAAATTAAGAAGAACGCGTGCCTAACGTTGAAATAAGAAAGCGTGCATTCCAGTAATGATGGGTTGTTAAAATTTGGAATGGTCTGCCAGATGGAAGGTTGGTTGAGTGTTGACTCAGATTGCAGACATTTAGAAGGGGTTAGATTCGGTTTATGGATGGGTTGGTATCATATAATATATTGACGCAGCCAAATTGGCGGGTTTTTTAGGTTATAGTAGTTTATTAAATGTTAGATAGCATGTGTGACCATAACTTAGTTATAATGCATGTGATGGTTTGGGTATTCATATATTTATATAATATATATAATATATATATATAATATATTATTATTAATTATAGTATATATATATATATATAATATATATAAATATATATATATATATATATATATATATTAAAGTATATATATATATTATATATATATATATCTATATATATATACTATATATTTATATATATATATAGTAAATTAGTTTTGACTGATCCAATTTGTGGATTGTGTAAAGTTACTAGGACAATTGAAACAAGCACATGGTGATTTTGTGGATTTTGCGTGAGCATGTTTGGTAGTGGGTTGACTGGGGACAGTGCTCGGTATGCGCCATGTGGCTTCGTTAACCTTCTGTTAAGTTCTTATATCTTATGTCTTAGCTAGGATGTAAAGATTAGTGAAGGTTAAAGAAGATAATAGAAATAGGATTGAAATGAGTTAGAAATATGAAATTTATACATGTACCATCTTTTCCGCTACAAACAATAGAGAGGCCATGTGCTTCTTAACTGTCTCTAATAGTTTATAGATGCGTTTAAGCATTTTTGATTATTAGAGAATTTTCGATTTTTTAATAATCACGTTGCATACCAGTTAAGAATCGGTTTATTGATAAGCTGACCTTTGTTCTGTGTGCTCCTCATGTGAATTCTGAGAAATTTTAATTCCAATAGTAAGAAGTACACTCACTAATCAATCCACTAACAACATTGGTGATAATAAAATACGAAGCATATAAGAGGGTTTTTATATCCGACTGCTAAACATTAATAATCAACAAAATATGAAGAGATATCATTGGGGAAGTATTTATAATACGATTTATTTATGCAAATTATTAAATTTTGGCAATGTTAAATTTTGTTTTGCATTTGTTTTGTTAGCGCTTTTTCTAGGCATTGGTTTTGTAATTGAATAATGAAATATTGGCATAGATGGTCCGTTGTTTTTTGTCGCGGCTGTACGAAATGTCTTTCGCAGTGTTTCCGTAGAAAAAAGTAATTGTAATTTTGATAAATTACTATGTTTCTATACAGTAATTGTATTAGTTTATGTTTCGAGCGGAATCAAAACAATAAAATTTGGATATGGCCGCCTCAAGGGTGAAATCTCTAGTTGGAAATCAGTAAGTGAATCTGAGATTAGTAAGGTATTATATTGAATTGCCCTCCTTAATTTAGAAAAACTTAGTGCTTTAGTCAAGTGGTCTAGGCAGCCTCTAGTATTGGGTTTTAAAAAGCAAATTCGACTAATTTATTGTACTTTATAATTATTCATGAGAACAAACTTTTATAAGTTTGAAAGAAAGCTAGATTCTACATTCTAGAAGTAAGAGTTCAGGTGAAAGTCGATTGTGTAGTTACTAGTAGTGTCGATTAACTAGAATTATTTTAAATTTTACAAAAATTGTATTATGGTAGCTAAATGTGAATAAACTTTACGTAACTATGGTATTAAAACTATTAACAGCAATAGTACCCAGAAGGGGCTAGATCACCGGGATTTTTATACAATCATCGAGGATATAACTGTAAAAAATTAAAGAAAGAGTGAGAATAAAAAAACAAACATGGCAGTGCCTCTTAGGAACAAAAGTTACGGCCCTCTCAAAAGTTTGTTAAAAACTGCATAGGATTTCATAAAGATTAAAAATATGAAAAATTTATATATGATATATATATTATATATATTATTAGTCATATATTGTAGTATATATCTATTATAGTATTATCGTATTGAAGTGCGGTTAATGTATTTACTCTGATATAGACGTGCCGGGTGCTTTTCAAACGCGAGAATTTTTATAAAATATTGCTGTGACAGATCAACTGTGAAAGTTGAGTCAATGGTCTTGCCTAGAAATACAATTTCAAGAATATATAGGATGAGATTAAGTCCATAAGACGTGTAGATAATAGCGAGATGTTAGGTTACCTGGCATATGGTAAATACGCTAACGCAATGGCGATCATCGCTGACGAGTCCTCTTAGGTGGAGAAAAAAAGTTATTGGGCAAGCATGCTGCAAACGTCTGTTAAAACAAATCTACCCAGAATTGAAGTTGTATATGAACTTCATTTTCTACAAGATATTTGGATCGATGCCCAATGGGAGATTAGTGGGCTGTCCTCAATGTTTCATCAGGCTGACTCACTAGAGGTCTTAGGTTTGTAAATGATGATGTTTAAGTTTATGGTTTTTTGGGGCTATAGAGTAATACGACAGTCAGAAAATCTATGTAGTGAATTATTAAGGTTCAGATAATCGTTAATAAAATAACAACCTACTAGCATCCTAAAAAAAGCGGGGGCCGAAAGCCACAGTATCTTTTAATTTATAAGAAGGTTAGTGGGAAAAATTTTGATTGATCAAATTCTTTTCATATAACGGCGAACTGCGGGATTTTCGTTTCAACACTAAATTCTCAATTATCAATTTTTTTTAGGGTTTCCAGTCTATTTTCAAAAAAAACAATTTCGTTTTTTTTTTAAAATAACAAAATCTATAGGGTTTTTCAACTTTGGGGGAGAGGTTTGTAAACTTTTTTCCTTAAAAAGACCGACAATAATTTTTTTTTTATTCTCATTACTATTTTTTTAGAGGCTATAATGCTGTGATTTTTATAAAAATCTAGTTAGAGGCAGTATGAGAATACTTCCAAAATATATATGATATATATATTATATTATATATGATATATATATATGATATATTATATAAATGATTATTTAATATTATTTATTATATATATTTACCAGTATAATAATAAAAGAAATATATGGTTTTTATTACATACAGCAGGAAGCTTAATAATATTAATAATAAAAATAAAGACAAAGAGAAGGGGAATAATTATAGAAGCCTCAGTTCATTGCAGGAAAATAAAAATAAATAATTGAAGTGACAAGTGTAATCAGGCCGTAGTATTAGCATTTTCAAAAACTGATAACGATACAATCAATAAAGGCAAACTTCGCTACTTCTGTGATCCTTAACCTATACACCCTTAAAAACCTTGACCAAAACTATACTATAGCAAATTAAAACAGTATACGTAAAACGCAAACGCCCTATAAAAGTCCCAGCAACATACAATGCGAAAGCAATTTATGAGTGAAGAAGAGAACTACTCAGGCTCATAAATCAGAAGAAAAAATTTAACGATCGTCTTATGCTACATTACGGTATTTGTTACTATCATTTGAATCCGTTCATATATGTTCTGAAAAATGTTTCCTAAGTTCAGAAAAGTTAAGTTTGTTTTAGAAAAATTCTTTAGTGGCACAAGCTTCTGGAATTATATCCAAAAGAATTATATATCTAAAAAGAATTTTCCTTCAAAAAAATTTAATTAGCTTGTCTAAACTTAGAAAAAATTATTTTGGAACCTTAGAAAATTTTGTTCCGAAAATATGAAACGATTCAAATTAGAAAATACAATAATTATAAAGTATATTATATATTATACTAATATGTATATATATATGATATAGTATATATAGTGATATATATATATATATTATATATATATATATAATATATATATATATATATAGATATATATATATATAAGTAGGCTTAATTTACTACTTTTCGGCAGCAGAAAATAAAAACTAAGTCCACATCGAGTATTTATTTATGGGATTAACCTATACAGCTGAAGCTTCTCCTTTATACTAAAATTGATTAGGTTTGTAAATAGTCGGATTAATTTTATCTTAGAGCCTATGATAAAGCTCGCAAAACGCAAGTGTGCAAAATTTGATGCATTTTGGGCAATAGATTTAGTGCGTTTAATGCTACTTTAGTGCAAAATTTTAGACTGCTCTACGTATTGCTTTATTTATAATATTAATTGCTACTGTTAAGCGTGCAGAAGATTTCCTGCATTCAAGTTGCTTATAATCTATTACAGTCTTGTCTTCATTCTTGCCAGTTTTGCTGTTCGATAATGGAATATCTAGCAAACTTGTGATATTTGAGTTGGTCAACACTGTGTTATAATAACATCAAGTCAGCTATGTTCAACTTTGTATTCCTGAATGGGTTCTGGGTTTAAAGAGAAGTGTCAGCGTAAGTTTAGAAAAAAATTAATGGTATATGATTTGTGTTTCCCTATATGCAAAACGATTGGCAGTTTTTGCTAGGTGTTGTTTTTAAGGCAAATTGTATTTATTTTGTACAATAAGTAACAATAGCAAAAGGTATAAGTTTACCGTTGAATTTAGTTCAAAAGATGTTTGTAGACTGGGGTTTAACCTTTGTTTCCGGGTGATATATATAGGTATATATTATATAGTATTATTATAGTATATAAGTTATAATAATATATATACATAATATATTAGCATCTTTCAGCAGAGCTACTAACCATCTTACGCCCCAGGTTAAAGTGTAGGTGAACTAGGATTAAAAGCACAGTGGATCCAGTAAAGTTTAGGGGTTAGCCTTACTGGACAGGTGAAGTGCCATCAGAGCGCCTAAAAAAATGGTATTTACCTTTTTCGGCTCCTCGGAAGCGATTGGGGACAGAGGGGGCTGTTTCATACCTCGAGGATGTCGAGGAAAAATCGCGACACCCAAATACCAAGAGCTGGTTCTGAAACCATCCCGGAGGAGGGGTATTAGTCCCCCGTAGTGGCACATAGAGCAGAGAGACCAATGACCCGTTGATACGGCGACTAACCAAATGGTATTCGTTGTGGATATACACTAAAAAATATTAAAATCCCAAAAATGAAGTATTTGGGAAATTTATTCGTCACATCGTAATTCATACTCACATATTCTATACATGCTCAAAACGGCATGTTGGGACATTTTGAATTAGTTCGCCTAACAATACCTGCGAAAAATAAACTCCTAAAAGCACTTAGTGCGCGAAAGAAACATTTTTAACTATATAGTAATATATCTATCTATATATTTTTATTATAATATATATAATTTATATAATATATATATATATTATATTATATATATATATATGATATATATAAAATCAAACTTATATTGATATTGCCTACCCTTCTAAGCCCCGGGTGTGCGGGGGGGGGTGACCACCCATCATGAGAGAGGGCATACACATCTATAATTCCTCTGATTAAACCATCGCTGTCATACTGTATCAAGATCTTCCAGGAATGAATGTTTCAGATTGTTTCTGGTATGGGAGAAGACCAGAGAGAAATGAGATAGTATCCTTCAGGCGACTGGTTCTAGTTTTGGACATGTTTGGTGGGGTGATTTAGGGTCGGTTAAATCGTGTTTTGTAAATATTGTAGTTTAGGGGGTGGTGCTTGGTATCTTAACCTAACCCACAAACGGATATAACTGGTGTTTCTGTTAGTGAGTAAAATTTCTGGTGCTATAATTCTGGTGGGTGTTATTTACAAACCAAAATGTTGTTGATTGGCTGTCAGTGTGCTATCATTAGTTTTTGGTTAGTGTGTGTGGATTTGGTTAGTGTATCAAGTGTTGTTGGGTGAGTTTGAATTTAGAAATTTGATGAAGTGAATGGTAGGAGGTGAGGAGAGGATGGTTTGATAAAAGTGCTGTGGTGGTATGGGTTATGAAGATGGCGAATGTGACTGGGTGTTTGGTGATGGTTTGGATTTTGGGTAAAAAATTGTGGTGTCTATCATGTCCAGTATGTTGTTATGGTAGTATTTTTTGGTTTCTTTGTATACGGTATTGTTGGATGAATATTGAAATGTGTTATAATCTGGCTATGATCTTTATATGCTTTTTTGGTCGTTTGAGTTGTCTTTATTGTTTTTCTTGTCGTATGGCTGGGAAGTTGGATGCAGTTTAGTTTTAAAGTCGCGACGAAGGTAGTTGATTTGTATATAGGGATGTTACCGATAGTATTGTATCCAGCAGGTTAATATTGCTATTTTGTTGTATCAGTATTGGATAATATGGTGATACTTGGCCAATACTTGTTAATTTTTTGGTGAAGAATTATGAGAAACACCTTTTTGATTCATATAAATCTAGTTTTGCGCATATATAAAAGGTTCTAATAATGAATTCTTTAAAGCTAGCTGAAACCCACAAGATACATCATCCAACGGTGAAGCCAACTTTAGAATGCACTTTTTAAAATAGCATAACGAGGGAGCGCTGCCAACGTGCAAAAACTAGATTTCACAGAATTGGAAATCCGTCGTTATGCACCTGAACCGTGCAACAAGAACTGATATGACGATGGGTGCTTTTCAAATATAAGCAACCTACTGAAATTGAAGGAGGATTGATATGTTAGACTTTGATAAGCTTATTCATGGCCGAATTGCATTGACATCTCATGCAACCTTACAAAGAAATCACACCCAAGAACCCCATCGAAAAAACTGAAAAGGCAGTCATCAAGGAGCAAGATAATTCAAACTTGCAATCTGTGAAAGAGGATATGAGCCTCAACGAAAATATAGATGCTGCCAACAGAAGAGAATCCTATCATGTGGTGGCTGAAAATGGCCATAGATTTCTCCTATTATTCGTACTTGAGCAGGAGCAAATATTTATCAGTCCGGATCCCTCTCAAGTCGAGAGTGTGCGTGATATTTTAGGGTAGGTCGGATGTAACGACCCCAGAATAGGAACGCTTCTTGCCAGATAGCTATTACAGGCTTAAATGTTTTTTTGCACAGATTTGAAGTATTGATATGATATCAAGTCTTATATTACAGGAGTTTATCTTTATTGGTCGAAAATATTTGAATAATAAGCCATTTTTTTATTTTGTCTTTCAGCTGATTAATTGAGGTTTTCTGCTTCATTTTATTTTATTCTTTTAGTATTGGTGAGCTAAGTTAATAGAATTTGTCCTGTCAATTGGTAATTGATGTTAAAGAGCTAAAAGCTGTTAGCCAAGACTTTGTTATACTTACTGGCAAAAATGGAAATGCGAATATTTTTTTTGGAAATAAACAAAATGCGATAATAAAGTTTAGTTAATTATAGTATCTTTGCATTTATTATTTAAGATACTAATTTAATTTATAACAATTACTTGGGGCATCATAACCAAATATGAAACTAATGACTTAAGGTATTGGTTGTATCGGGAAGTGCAATTCCTGAAGTTGCTAAGCTGATACACTAAAGTGTTCAATCTTTAGCGTGTATGTTAGATATTAATTAAAGTATCTGTATCAGCACCTGCTAAACAAATATGAGTATCGGTATACCGGCCTGGCTTTTCTGGTATCAGTACATCTAATTTTTATATGGTGAAGGTTCGTCTTTTTGATTGTTTTTGTGAAGTCGTGTGCCATAGCGATGGTGTCTTAATATGTTCAAGATTTCTTTGTTAGCCCAAGTGATAATTGTTGTCTCTTTATGTTTTTGTGAAGGCAGATGAGTGTCAGTGCTACTCCAATGATTGTTTGGGTTTTGTTGGAGGGGAATGGCCACCCCTCGCCTGGGCCTCTCCTCAACCCCCCCCCCCGTAGACTATAGGGGAGTGGTGGTGCCCAGTTGGCATAAGTGGTGATTAAAATAAGTTGACAATTTGTTTGGTGAAGCAGACATTCTGTTGGGGTGGCAAAGAGAAAACCTGTTGGTGGAATAGAGAGATTAGAGAGAAAATTAATGAAAAGCGTAGATGTTTTAAAATATTCCAGGTTGTAATAGGGAAATGATGATTTAGAAATTAATGAAAGATAGAAATAGAACTTAACCAGTCAATTGAAGAAAGGCAAAGGATGCGAGGCAAAATTAATTTGAGCAAGGTAATATGGTAATATAGAACCTGAAAGAGTTTTTTAGCGTTTTATAAATTTAAAAGTAGAATAGGACAATTTAATGAATTAAAAATTGATGCATAAATCGTTTGAGTTCAGGATAAGGAGTTGGTCAACATTTCAAATGCTTATTTTGCTTCAGTTGTTTACTGAGGAAAGATTAGATAATAGTTTGGAGACTAATAGTTCGTTGTCAATGGCCATGTAACTAGGGATGCCGCGAATTCTAAAAAATATCGAGAATAAATCCCATTATATTGGCGTATATTTTAAAAATATATCGATATCGGGTACCGATATCGATACTTGAATTAATATGATATTAGCCGCATGTATCGATTCTTTCGGATATAATTATATTTCCGATTGGGACGATATTTTCCCATCTACGGGTGTACTCTTGAAAAAAAATTATGCCAGACATATCGGTAACCTTTCTATTTTACCAGGTTTTAACATTATTCTCTCAACTCAACCATATATTTTATCTGGATTGCCTCTAATATAGAAAACCAATATCAACGATGAAATATTGCCGTATTCTTCGCGTCTCTGACGACGCCGTTGATTATGGTGCCTGCCGGTCCTTTATAGAATTCAAGTTCGTACTGATCATCATCATGGTCCCACCTCCACTGATAAACTATTTCCCACGATTTAAATCACTTATGACTTAAAGTGATCATTCACCCATTCTTCAGCATGTAGGTAAATGTGATTGGTTGTAATATCATATGTCATATCAGGACATATTTTTATCACTATATAATATATAATACAATATATATATATATATATTAATATATATATTATATTATATATATATAATATATATATATATAATAATATATATATATATATTATATATTGTATATATATATGTATATATATACATAATTATATATATATATTTTTTATATATATATATTATATTATAATATTAATATATATTATATAATATATATGTCAGTATAGGAATATTTTTATCACTCTATTTCCATATATTTTCTTTACTAAAATATATTTGTAATGATAAAATAAAAATAAGTAAATACGCGTGAAATTTTTAATGTGAAAATAAATTAAAATGATTTATCTAAACTTTGTTTATAGTTAATCACTTTTTCAGCTATAATTATTTTTTTAAAACTGTTTTTAAATCACCCTCTTAATATGCTAAGTTCATACATAAAGAACTTATTTTATTTTGTGTTAATACAAAATTTATATTATTTGTTATGTTTATGTAGATTAAAAAAACATGGTTGTATATGATGAAATGTTTAAGTTTGCAAAAAGAAAAATGAGGGACATATGTTTTTATTAATAATGCTTGTGAGTTGAGAAATTTAAAAAAATAAAAATTAAAAATTAAAAAAGAAAATCTGAGTTCAGTGATAATCGGGAATGCTTTCGAAATTTGAAACTTTTTCCTTAAATAATAGTGATTCTTTCTTTAAAGAACATTGGTTCTTTCCTTAAATTACAGAAATTCTTTAGTTAAAAAACAGTGATTCCTTCTTTAAATAACATTGGTTCTTTCCTTAAAAAACAGAAATTCTTTCCTTAAAGAACAGTGATTCTTTCTTTAAAGAATTTGGTTCCTTCCTCAAAAAACAGA
>JABUQX010070795.1:20000-37500 GCA_015478945.1 Trachelipus rathkii | reverse complement strand
ATATATAATATATACTATATAAATTATATATATATATATATAAATATATATTTTATTATATATCTAATTAGATGTATAATATCGTATATAATCATACTTTGTCTTTAACAGCAAAAATTTCTCAATTCCATTCTAAGATCTCAAAGCTACATAGCTACAGGGAAAGAATACATTATGGAATGCTGTGTCCATATTAGTGCGGAAAATGTAAATAAAAAAAAAAAAATAAAAAAAAAAAATAAAAAAAAATCAAAAACTACAATAGTTACAAAAAAGGAATACATTTTGGAATCCTGGTTAAATTTAGATAGGAAAAATGTAAAAAAATAAAAAAAAAAAAAATTATTGTTAATATTACAGTTATATGATCTAGAAAATATGAAATTGGTTATCGTTTTAAAAATAAATAACTCTATTAAATTTTGCTTTTTATTTTTTACTAAGAATACCCAGGGTATACCCACGATCAAGTCGATTTCTCTTGCCTCCGGGAACTCGGGGTAGGGACAATTCCCCCCTCGGGGAGGTCTCCGAAACCCCGCTCTTTGATATTAGGTTTCGCGGGGGTTCCTCCGCCCCGTCCCCTTAGGGTATGGAAAACGTCCCCCACGTGATTTCACCCGCGGCTCCGAGCCCCCAACCCTTCAATAATTAAAACAATCCCAAATTTAAATATATATATTAAATTTATATTATATATATATTATATAATATTATATATATATATATAATATATATAATTATATTATTATTATATATAATATATAATATTATTATATATAAAAGTCCCTGTCCCCTAAAAAAAAATAGGCCATATTATTTATTTATTATTATTACCTTTTTTTTACACCCATATCCTAACCTTAAAATTACCAGGATTCCAAATGTATTCCTTTTCCCTATTGAAAAATAAAAGGTTTTGAAAATTTTTTTTTTTTTTTCATTTTCGCGCACCAGTCGATCTACAGCTGCCACATCAGCCCCACCCTACCCGTTATTTGTATTTTTTTGAGTATGTAGTTTGAGAATCCTGATTGAAAAATAATATTTATGGTTATAAAAATATAACATATAATACATATTATATATATATAATTTACAATGTGCATATTAGCAACTATGTTATTTAATATCTATACTTTTATTATATATATATTATTAGTGTCGGGCGACACATGACACACAGATAATCCACCTATCTAATAGTACAAAAGAATGAGTAAGAATAATAGATTATATATATTAGATATATTATATATTTATATTAGTATATTATAACGAATAATATAATATATTATAGTATATATATTTATATTAGGTATATATATATATTATATAATTGATATATAATATTATATTAATATATAGTATATATTATATATATATATTAATTATATAGTATAATAATATATATTATAGTTTTTTTATAGATAAGGGAAAAAAAACTATGTTAATATTCGGTTGAGTTATATATTATATAGGAATAATATATACAAGAAAATAGACTTGTATGACGTATACTTCTATACATATATTATTATAGTAAATATTATATATATACTAAAAAGTTATTAGTATTTATTTATATATACATACTTAACAGGTATTTAGATTAACACTTTATTGGAACTAATAATATTTACTAAAGGTATAATTAGGCTTTAATAAACCTATCTAAAACCTAACTATTGATATTAAAATAAAATAATTTACTGCTATAGGTGATTCATGTCTTTATAATATTAATCTATTGTTAATACGTCTATAAATACTATTAACTGGTTGTTAAATTTTAGTTCTTAATTGTTTTGAATAGTGTCATATATATTATTAATTTAAATAAATATTAAATTTAAATAAATATATATAATATCATTCGGATAACTTCGTTTTCAAAATCAATTACAAGAATAAAGACATTATAAAATACAATTATACCTTCAGAATAATATAATAATTAATATTAAAACATCATCTCAAAAAATAAAAACAAAACTATAAATAAGTAAATAAGAATATATTAAATACAATGGTAAGTTTTTCGTGTAGCGATAGGGGCATAATTATACATAGTTCATTAAAAATCATCAATCCTAAATATATATATTTAACAAATTTACAAAAACATTTCATTTGCTTTAAAAACTAAAATTGTTTAATCGAAAAACTCAATGTAACCTATTACCGTAGTGAATAGAATAAGCGGAAACCTCTTGGAGTTTTTCGCCCAATACACCCGGTGTTCAATGAAAGCCATCTGGGTTCATATTTATTAAGAACAAATCCTTCTATACTTGTAAATTGATCACCCGGCAACAGACATAGAAGAAGTAGTAGGTAATAGTGAAACTAAAAAATAGTTAAACAGGAAACAGGATAGAATGTGGTTAGATTTATGGTAGGTGAACAAGCGCCTGTGCCCAGGACTTCCCGGTACTCCCCGCATGGCCTTTTGTCGCTGACATTCCGAATCCCCGGATAATAAAATACAGTAAACTGGAGATAACATGATCTTTCTAGTTCACGAATATACCAACTTAATTTAAGTTGAATAATATATATTATGTAAGATTTTCCTCTCAAAAACAGAGGTGAAATCCTGAGCCCGTACTCAAAAACGCACGCAAAACTAGCGTTTTTCTAAATACGTAACAGTTAATGAAGAAGTATAAAAGGTGGTCATACCGTTTAAAAGAATTACGTGTGTAAATCTGTATCACAATTTTAAAGTATGTATGAAAACACTATAGAAACATGTATGTCATAACCAGGCAAAAAATTTTTTCCCAAATTGCCATTCTTATAATTCTCAAATGTTTTCTACAATTAGCCTACCTGGGAAAGGCATTTAATGTTGTGAGAAAAGTCCAATTTACTGCCGGAGAAAGGTAAAAAAAACACAAAAATTAAAAATAAAAACCAACAATGCAAGAATTTTAAAAAAAAGACAATAAAAATGACCTTCTCAAAAACACCAATAACGCTACAGCCGATTATCAATGAAAATCTACCCATTCCCCGGAAACCCTTAGAAGTGACTTCGTTCAAAAAAATCCGAAATAAAAACAATTATCTTTATATTTGTATTTGTAAATCCTTTTATTGGAGATATATTTATAGTAAATTGAAATAAATAGACTTTCTATTACATTTTGCTTTTTTTTTTTTTAAACTAAAAGATACCCCAAGTTATTACCGCACGCATGCAGGAGTTCGATTATGATCTCTTGCGCTTCTGGGGAACTTGCGGGGGTTAGCACTTATTCCCCCCCTCCGGGAGTCTCCGGACACCCCTCGCTTTGATATTTTAGGTTTCCGCGCTTGGGTCCTCCCGCACGTCCTCCGTATGGGGTATGGAAAATGTCCCCATAACCTGTGTTGTCGGCTCGCGAAGCATAAAAACGAAAGTTTCAAGAGGAATTAAATTTAAATGATAATAAATATCTTATATTATCCTTTGTATCATTTATAAAAAAAATAACTTTCAATGATTGATAAATTAATAATTCTATTATATTATTCTTAATTTTATGTAAAGTATCTATTACTGTTATTTTAAGAATCTGTTTTTACTAAACTGCAGTCTGCAATTCCGCTTATTTATTATTATATTATTATATTGCTTATATATAAATATAAAATTGTCGTTCAATCTGCTCCTAAAAAAAAAATAGCTAACATTTATTTATGTTATTTATTTATTAACGGTTCTTTTTAGCAATTTTCCTATCCAAAATTTTACCAAGGTTCCAAAATGGTCATATTGTCTTTCTGCTTGGTACCATTTGCTTGTAGTTTTTTGAAAGCTTTATTTTTTTTTTAATTGTATCGGAAATAAAGCCTTTGGAAGAGGCTAGTTTTGCCACATATTGTCAATATCATCTGCTTGACTGCTTTATTTAATAAATTCTGATAAAAAAAAAATAATTAAAGGTTAAATGGAATTCCAAAGTAAGAACCTATATTTTTTAATCAATTGCATATTATTTAATGATTTAATATAATAATACTCTATATATAATACTAATATTATATACAATTACAATGAAAATAAATTTAAACTTAACAGTAAAATATAATCTTTAATATTATAATTACTATTATAAGCAAATAAAGAAATAATAAAAACAAAAAATAGTAAAAAACATTTATCGTTTTTTATATTAATTATTTTTTTATATTATTTATATAATATTTTAATATTATAATATATATTATTAAATTTACTTTCAATTTTTTGTATACTTATAGTTATCGATAATTAGATAAATAAATATATATCTTTAAATACATATATTATATATATTTAATAGTTTATATATAGTATTTATTTTAAGTAATATATATAATATAGGTTTATTTTATACTATATTCTGAGATATTTAGTATAACCTATAATTAATTATCTAGGATATATAATTTATCCGCAATAATATGAATTATACTATAATTTTCTTAATTAATCTTTGTTATACAAATACTAATTAACAATAAAAAATTATATAAGCTGTTTATAATGATCATAGAAGTTATATGTATTTATATATTATAGTAAAATATTATATTAATATAACTATTATATATTAGTAATATGGTAATTAATATTATATAATCAATAATATAGTTAATTAATATTGTAGTATAGTATTAATAAGATAATATATGGTTACATTTACAGCACTTATATTCTGTAGCTGAAATATTAATAATTCGGTTATTTGCATATATTAAAATAATATAATAGCTTATAGTAATAGTATTTATTAATTTATAATAACGTAATAATAGTATGATTTAATCATATAAGTAATAATTATATATATTATGATTAATTAATATCACAGGGATACGATAATTAAACCTTATATAATATATATTATATATTATAAATAATATAATATAAATATAATATTATATAATATATAATATTAGTAGATATTAATTATAGTTAATATTATATTAATATATTATGCCACTTATTTATATAATATACGGTCAATTTATCATCCTTTGAAGAGTACTTATATAAATAATAATATTACGATCTATTATTTAAATATATTAGGAACATTAATCATTAGTTTTCGCATAATTCAATCTTCTTGAACGTATGATACTTGCAATATTGCGTACAGTGATAGTAAATACTCAGGACCGGTATTTTCGAACATAAATCTGGTACGGTCAATATCTATGTCTCAATTTTTTTTAGAAAAAATATATTCATGTGTGTCACCGGCAACGAAGGTTGTGTGGTCGTTATGAGTAATAGAATTATACTTTCCCAAACCAATTTATTAACGCTTCCTCCATTCTAGTAATGCATTAGTAGCAAATTAAAGATATACTGGAGGTAAAAAGATTTCCACTATATAATAGTATTTACATATACTTTAATTTTATTACTAAATCAACGATTTGATTAAATTTCCTTTGATCGAAAAGTGGGATGATACCTCACATAATTATATATGTACCCCGCAAAACTCAACCTGCAACTTCAGATTTCTCGAAATCAACCGTAACGGTTGAAACTGATTGACTTATATCAGGCAATCACCCGCAATTCGACTCATATATATAGTATGTATGAAAACATACCTAGACTACACTAGCTACTAGTTTTCGATTATCGTATATAGCTTCACAATTATACAAATAAATGTGTTCAGCTTGCATTTAGATAAAAGGAGGTATAGTATGAGTTAGGGAATAATCATCTAATATTTTAAACGTCAGGTTAAGCGGGCGTGAATCATTCATTATATAACCCCATTAGAGATAAATTACGAATTCAAACAAATGTTATCCGATGTGGATTCTGACTACTCCCGACACCCAATCGTCGGGTAATAATATTCCCGTCATTTACTATGTATCCGCCCAGCGTGATTAGAACTGTCAGCATAAAATAGGAGAAGTTTGGGCAGGTACTAACTCATAGGATGCAGGACCCCAGCGTAGAGCACACTTCTAATATTACAAACACCAGATTCGAATTCCTACCTATTATTAATCACGTGGTAGGACGCACATTGGTGCATCTTTAATCTTTTAGATACACCATTGCTAGATGAGTCGCGTTAAAAAAATAATGTGGAGGGGGCATTTTGATCAACGTAAACTGTCATGAGCCAGGGAACCATATCTTTTGCATCTCTATATACATCACATTCACGATTCGCTTATACATTTTATTATATACTAATGGTAATTAAGAACCTCAAATATTATTTAGTTGTGTATTTACGTTATGACGTAGTGATAAATCTCTCCATACTTTGGGATTGAAGCCACAGAATTGCCTGCAACCCAGAGATAAGTTATTTTAATTTTAATAATATATATATATATATATATATATATATACGGTTACTAACTCGTGGTAGAGGATATAATATAAGTCATTATAGACACCTTCTATATAAATCACTAATCAGCTCACCCATACTAAAACATAGTGTTAACACTAATATTTGGTATTATTTCTTATAATGTATGATTAGCTTATTCGTTCTAGAATAGCTTTTAAGAACCAAGCTTGTATGCAGCTGTGTATCTACTTTGGTACCTGTTCAGCAAATTCTGTTTTATTATATCTATAATATATATTAATATATTATATAATATAATTATATATATAATATAATATATACTAGGTATGTATTATATATTATATATAATATATCTTATATATATTAGTAATATTATATATATATATAATATTATTATAATATATATAATATAATATATATATATAAATATATAATTATAATTATTAATATATTATATATTTATATATTATTAATTATATATATTAATAATATTATATATGATATTAATATAAATATAATATTATATATTATATTATAATATTATATATTATTCATATATATTATATTATAATATAATAATTTATATATTAATATAATATATATATATATATATTTATATAATTATATATAATTAATATAATATATATATATATATTATTATAACTCAGTAATATATTAATATTATATATATATAATTATTTATATTATTATATATATATATATATATATATTAATTTATTATATTAAATAATAGAATAAAATAACTAATGAATGACTTATAGTATTTATATATTATATTATTAGATATACATTATTTTATTCATAATTTATTTATTAAATTTTAACAACACAGTTTAATATGATCATATATACATAACTAATTATTATAGTTAGTATATAATATATAATTTTTAAACTTTTAAAATTTATATATAAATTCCGAGCCTTTCGTACCCGGCACTGCATGTGAGATACCTATCTTCGTGAGCAAAATGAACTAATTTCTCTTCTATTTTATCATCTTTCATGGAAATAATTTTCACAGTTGTTTTTATATTTTTAGTGTAATTTAGTTGAAATATTTTGAATGGTTATTTTAGTAATTCATCGAATAAATAATTGTATTATTCTGACTCCTTCCAGTGTTTATAATTGCCGAAACCATCCTAGCTCTTCAATAGACAATATCAGCATAAATTAAGTAACCTCTCAACGGACAGCCTATCTAAAATACAGCACTAACTATGATAGAAGACATAACCATTATATTAAATACCAACTACTATGAAAAATATCCAAACAGTTCATTAACTCTCATCACGAAAATTTTGGA
Organism: Trachelipus rathkii; assembly: GCA_015478945.1. Taxonomy (NCBI): domain Eukaryota; kingdom Metazoa; phylum Arthropoda; class Malacostraca; order Isopoda; family Trachelipodidae; genus Trachelipus; species Trachelipus rathkii. The sequence continues at coordinate 29,832 of JABUQX010070795.1, read as the reverse complement.
ACTATTTTTTGTATTTATAACAAGTAAGAATTATATAGTAAAACAAGCTGGGGTGAGTGAGAAAATTAGATTTTATTCTCGATGAATATTCTAAAACCTATAAAATTTTAACTCAAATACACTATAATAATTCATTTCTGTTAACAAATTAATGAAAATGAAAAAAGAAGAATATTATCTTTGTTCGAGAGGTCCCTCGAGCTTGCCAGGGACGATAAGCTCGATATATTATCTTAATCTCTAAAGTTTAAATATTCTACTAGAATGTTTTATTTGTGAGTCCTAATAAATTGTGTGATATAAAAATTTTAATATAAATAAAAAAAATCTCCAAGGGCTTTTAAGAGGGAAGATATTATATTATATAATATTATTTAATATATAAATTATTAATACTTAATATTATTAAATATATATTATAATATATTATACAATATTAATATTAATATAATATATAATAATATATTATAATATATATATTAAGATATATATATATATAATATTTATTAATTATAATATATATTAATTTTAATATTAATATAATAATTATTAATTATATATTTCTATAATATTATTAATAATATATTATTATATATTAATCATATATATTTATAGGACTCCTATTTTGTAAACTTCGTCAGACATTATTTTTATAAAAGAATTTTATGTTATTTCATAAATCAAACTTTTTAACCTTTATAGTTGTGAAATTTAAAAATAATGAATATATATTATATAACATATAATATTTGCAATATATTTAATTATATTATATAAACTATATTTAATATATAATATATAATATATATATATTATAAATTATATATTATATAGTTATTATATATAATATTATATATTTATTTATATATATAAATATTAAATATAAATATATTTATAATAGATATATATTAATATTATATAATTATATATATTTATCATTAATTTATACTATATATATTTCATATATATATATAATATAATATAATATTATTAATATATATATATATATATATATTATTAAATATATTTAATATAGTAAGAGCCACAATTCCATATTCAAAGTATAAATCGTACAATAGCATACAGCTAGGAATACGAATTTTCATACATTTAATGATCTAAGTGACAAAGAAACTATGAAAAAAAAAAAAAAAAAAAAAGAAAAAAAAGCAGTTTATCGAAAAACTACAATAGCTACAGGGTAAATGAAATACATTTTGTCTGGAATCCTTGTATAAATTTTCTCTAGTTTAGAAGAATGTAAAAAAAAAAAAGAATTAACAAAAAATTGGCTATTGTTTTTGGAAACTTAACATTATATATATATTTAAATTATATTATATATATATATATATATATTATTATATATATTATATATATATTTTAATATATAAATATATAATATAATATATTATTTGTAAAGTATATACCTTTCCATGTAGGGGGCGCGAGCCGACGTGGAACATAGGGGGACTTTTCTACCCCGTAGGGAGGGGTGAGAACCCCCGCGACACCAATATCAAAGAGCGGGGTTCACGAACCTCCCCGGAGGGAATTGTTCACCCGTAGTTCCCGGAGCCGAGAGACCCCGACTCCTCCATCGGTGCGGTACCTTGGGGTATCTTTAGTTAAAAAAAAAAACAAATTTAATAGAAAGTCTATAATTTAACGATAAACCAATAAAAGTTCTCTATAGCCTTCTAATCATATTACTATTAATTTAACAATAATTTGTTTTGTTTGTTTTTACATTTTCTAACTAAATTTTACCAGATTCCCAGTAGTTTGTGTTTTAGATTATTTTTTTTCTTTTTTTTTTTTACCATTTTCCGCACAAAAATTAGACCAGCATCCCAGCATGTATTCCTTCGGTAGCCTTTGTAGTTTTGAGATATAGGATTTGGCTCTTCGAGGGCTGCATAATATAATTGCAATTTGTTTTGGCGAAAAAGAACAATTTCAGTCGATTGATTTAAAAAGTATAGTAAAGTTATATCTAATTACAACTTAATTTTATACTATTTATTATTATAAAGATTTTTTCTCTCAATAAATGTTCAATAAAGAGAATTGTTTTTCTTAAATTTGTAACTTTTTTTAACTTCACAATAAATTCAATATAATTTTTTCGTCAGATTATCTTTTTTTTTTTTTTTTTAACTTTGGTTTAAGCTGAATTTTTTTTCGAATGCATTCATTTGTCAGAAATATTGAATGTCTGTAAGTAAAAAAGGTCCTATATATATATATAATTATATATATATTAATATAATATATATATATATATAATATATATATATATATATATATAAATATTATTTAATATTATATATAATATATTATTATATTATATAATTATATATTTATTACTAATATATATATATATATATATATATATAATATTATATAATATATTATATATTATATAATATATATTTATATTATATATATTTGAGAGAATAATGTATAAAAATAGGATTTTAAATCCAAACGTTAGCCCATATTTCAACAATGATTATTATAAATGGATTAATTGAAAAGGTACTAATTAGCAGTAATTAATCTAATTAACCTGTTGCATTAATAATCATTACCGTTTAATTTGAATGATCGCTTGCGTTGCATCTCCGAACTCAATAGATCGACACCATTCTTCCTCTCTATATAATATATAAATATATTACTATATATTAATATATATAGATATATATATATATATTATATATTATATATATATATATATATATAATATTATTATATATATATCATTTTATATATATGGTCAGCATCCCGAAAAGCCAGGCATGTAACTAAAAAAATTAATATGATATAGAATAAATCATTTTTATTAATCATGAGAAATAAATACTTCTTTGAATAAAAAAATTAAAACAATAAGCTTTTTTAAAATTTAAAATTGTCAAAATGTTGAAAATTACAGTTTTTGAACAATAGAATGGAGCTGTAGTAGTCGAAGAGGAGCGCGCAAAAGTATTGCCAATGATTGAATTTTTTTCTGCTTTCACTAAATAATCCACGGGTTAAAAGAACGATGGGGTTCGGGTTCTCGCTACGAGGGACACAGGGGGCTTGCGTCCCACCTCGGTCTTCGTCTGCCGAACCCCCTAAAAAGGATATCAAAGAAAAATAATATTTTTCCAAATTGTAAAAAAATTGGTATTTGGCAATTTTTCTAAAGCAACGTAATAAAATATTTTTTGGTCCCCCATTAGAAGAGTTAGCATATTTCAGGTCTAAGATTTGTACAAATATATACATTCTATAATAAATTTAGAATAAAATAATTTTTTTTTAAGTGTCACGTGACCTTACTTTCTAAAATCAAAAATGTTATTTTTTTATTTTCCGTAGAGTGTTATTTTTTTAGTTACATCCCTGGCCTCTTCGGGATGCTGCCATATATATATATAGAGTATTATGTATTATAACTAGTATATATATATATATATATATATAATTAATAGTATATTTCATCTATCTAATATATGTATATACGTATATATATTATATATAGTTTGTATTAGATATTATGTAGTATATATTTGCAAACTTTGGGAGTGCCAAATCTCTCACGTCACCCAGCAGTTGGGTGGGTAAGGAAGGTGTAAAGCGTTATATTATATATATATATATAATATTATGGTAATATATTATATTATTATGGATCTAATAATAATAATATATAGGATTTATTATGTATAATTATATATATTATAATATATGAAGTATATATATATTATTACTATAATATTAATATTATATATTATTCAAGAGGCCGACATCCTTACTCGTGACAGCTTGCTTGGTGCTTGAGGCGCCCCGATTGTTTAACATATAGGGACTCCGTCCTGATAGAGTTTTTCCGCAAATTGAATCAATGTAATACAATTAAAATTTATTTTTGTTTCCTTTTGGTCCTGAAAAGATGTTTATCTCGAAATATATACTAAGATTGTATTAGAAGAGGCAAAAATGATTGTAGAGTATATAAATAAAGATATATGCCTATAACTGAAACCATAAATTAAACAGACATGTAAAAAGTATCGAGGATTAAATAATTGGATTTTTTGAGTCCCTATAAATAACAAAACGTAGAACGTTTTCCGTATGATATAATATCCGTGTTTAGAAATACGAAGGAATGGGTTGTGCTGAGTGTTGGTGTATGGTGTAGGGTAGGTGTTGGTGTGTGTGTGTGTGTGTGTTAGTTGTATGTTGTATAAGCGGTGGATGAATGAGTGTTGTATAATTGGTCTGCGTATGGCATCTTTTTAGGTTGGCTTTATAAATGTTGCCCCACCAGGATTAATGTACCATTCTCCTTTATGGATAAATATAAAAGAATTGGCTAACAACTACATTTAGGTTAAAATTTTTAAAGAGAAGTTATATTATATTTAATAGTTTAGTATAATATATTATATATATAAAAGTATAGTTAGTTTATAAGATATTTATAATTATAATAATCATGAATTAGTAAGGGTTTATAGGCAACACTTTAGTGGAGTAATATTATATCTGTAATACAATAATAATTGTTATTCTTATGAAAAATTTAATGTATAGTTGGGTCTTTATGAATGTGAGAGGAAGTGAATATGAGTAACTGAGAATATTATAAGGTTGAGGATATAAGTAAATGATATATTTAATATATAATAATGAATATGATATAGTGTACGATATAAGAATCACAATATGGTTTGTTTAAAAAACAAAAAAGGAAAACCCAATTGGTTATTATATAAAAGGAATAAAAAACAAAAAACCAATATGTTTTTTTTTTATCATGGAAGCTTTTAGTGGGCCTATTTAATAACTTTTCGTCATAAATGGTTTTTTAATGGGTTTTAAATAGAATATTTTATTAGCAGAAAATCACTACTGGAACGATTTGAATACCAATGGTGCCTAACCAGTGACTATCATATATTATTCTGAATTAATAAATTTATTAAGCAAAATACTATAAAGATGGTAAATTAACTTTAGATAATAAAAAAAGATCATTAATTGGATAGTAACAATTTTTTGAAGGTTATAACCTTTATTAAGGAAAAATAAGTGGATGAAGTAATGTATAACATATGACTAAAAGTTATGTGATAAAGAAATTATTCCTACGATTTGTCACACAAAAAAAAACAAAAAAAAAAACCGATAAAGATGCTTAACATATAAATATTACATAATATGATATACAAAATATATATGCTTCCTCTGCGAATATAATAAATTAAGAATTAAAGATATATGTATAATATAAGGTTAAATTATAAATAATAAATAGAATAAATAGATAATTATAACAAATAGGTATTAAAAGGTTAAAAATAGTGATATTAGTACTTACTTAATGGTACAAGATAATATATAATATTAATTAGTATTAAATTATGAAATAATAATAGATAATTAAAGATCAAATTTCCTAATAACGCAGAATCTATTAATAAACAATAACCTTCATATATTAATTCTGTTTCAATCAAGTTAATAATATATATAATATATAAATATAATAGAGGTAAGATAACTAATATTAATATCTATAAAATTTTAATGCATAATAAATAAAATGAAATACATTAAAATACAAATATAATAATTAAGATTAATAATTATATTTAATTATTAATATATAAATATATAGAAGAGAGAGGAGTGATGAGAAGCAGTATAGGAGAACGTAGGAGAAGAAAAAGAAGGAAGACGAGTGTTTAAATTAACACATTTTGGGAAACGAGGTGAATGAGAGAGCTTAAGAAGGGAATGTAGAGAAAGCGATTTCTGGAAAAGGAAGCGTGAAAAGGGTTAAGAGGATTAGAGAGGAAGAAAGGAAGAGAGAAGGACGAAATACCAAGGAGAAATCTATCTGTAAAGAATGAAATGAACCCACTAGGATGGGCGTGGTACATAATAATAAAATAGATGTGAAGGATAGTGTGGAGGAAACACTGAGAATTCGGAAATCTCAGACTAAACGCATAGGCAGTAATTGGAAGAGATGAGATAGTGAATGTAGTAGCCTTTGGATGGTGCAAAGAGGAGGGAATACCGGTATTTTGGGGATGAGGTTCATTTAAGTACAGGACGGAGGATATAATAAGACTCACTCACTCACAGAGGTTAAAAAGTAATGGTAAGAACTGCCAGGAAGTATAAGATGAGAAGATTACTGGTGAAAATGACATCTCCAACGCAAGGAAACACCGACGACGAGAAATAGCGGTAGGAGCTCGCAATGTAAATAATCTGTCGAAGACACATCTTGACTTACCAAATTGTAATATTTTAAAAATATATTTTATAGCACAAAAAGAAATTATTTACCTGCATTTAGCTGTTCCACCTATTTCTCAAATGTGTGGTGTGCACAATCCAAAGTTGAAAATAACCCTTTCAAACATTAAGGCAGGTTTGATTAAGGTTTGGCTTGAAATCAACAATAAATACGTCGTTTCCATTTATGGAGGGTTGTATAGAATATTGACCAAGTTGGAACTTAATGCGATTGGTTTATTGTTAGTTAAGGACGAGATCCAGATAATAGTGTTAACCCCAATAAAGTAAAATATGGGAAGAGGTCAGCGTGCTGGAACGACAAGCAGCGTGCAATTCAAAAGAGTTTAAGTTATTAATTTGGAATGTAGAGGATAGTAGTGTATCTTACTATATTTTTAAATTCACTAAGGTCCACGTTATGATCTAGTGGATTAACTAATCCTTTATCGAAAGTGATTGAACTTAGCGGAAGATCATAAATTATCCGTTGATATTTGTTGTTACAAAAGAATGGCCTTATTCATCGATGGACTAAGAATATGGTTGCAAGACATCCAGAAGTCGCGTTCCTAGCATAGTATGAGTACTAAGGCCATGGTTTATTTTACTTTGCTCAAAATAAATACTTTACATGATATTAGCATAATGAATGAAAGGAATTGAAGGACTGGTTAGTCCCATTAAGAATTTAAATTATATTTAAGCGTATTTATTGAGACAATTGCACCAACTACGCGTAGTTTATCCGTAATTGACTCCTTATAATTAGCTTAAGTAGGAAGTCTCCTGTCGGTGCAGAGTGTTAGTCGACCTATCGCAGGCCATAATGATTTTTTGGATGAAGTTATGGCTTTTCTTGAAAAATAGTAAGGGTATCGACACAATTAGGAGTAAGGTGTGGATAGTTTAGACGAATTAGGTGAGACATCCAGGACAATCAAGATCATGCCTAGTTTATTATGTATAAAACAATTTATATGGTTAAGAAGAGAATTGTACCGAAAATGTACATTGTTTACATACTTAATAGCCGAGATGAGGCCAAGAGTGTATATAATATTATAACGTAATTATTTACTATCAATTTGTTATATAATTATATATATATTAAAACTTTTAGTATAATAATTATAAGATAGGTAATTAAAGGTTTATTATAAATTAGATAATAGATAGGTGGTATAATATCAATAGGTGAGTCATAGGAAATGAGTTGTATAGAAAAATGGATAATGTGAATAGAGTATAAGATAGTTAGTGTAGGGTATTGCACTATACTACATATATATTAATTAATAGTATATGCAAGATGTTATAATCTAATGACTTATTATGTGTATTAGATATATCCTTCTGACCAGACATAAAGTATAAAAATCCAAGCATGAAACCTTTTGATTCGCTCCGTGATCTTCGAGAGATATTGAAAAATGTAGAGAGAAGCCGCATATTAACATGCGATGAAAGAAAACATTAATAAATACATTTTTTTATAAGGTTATGGCATGTTTTTTTTATGGTATAAAACCCAGGTAAAATTTAGATAGATTTTTAACATGGTTTAAATTCAATTTGGGCATTATTGGAGATGGTTTAAGACTCCACGTATAATAAATTTTTATATTACTATTTATACAAGTATATGTAACACATAAAGGAAGGGTGTTTTAGAAAGTTATTAAAATCTAGTGTAATGAATAATGTTAAATAAGTAGGGTAATATGGTTATTTATTTTATATTATAACATAAATATAGTATATAATTTGTATATATAATATATTCATATATATATTTATATTATAATATGATAATTTTAGTATAAGGATATTATATATATATAGTTTATATAATCCTATATTTGTATATTATGTAGAGCTAGTTATATATATATTATACATATATAATATATAATATTATTAATTATAAATATATATATATAATATATATAGATACAAATATTGTATTATATCAACTAGTTCAAATAATAAGCCAAATATATATATATAAATATATATGTAAATATATACGCGGATGCCAAGCAGACATATAGATATCGATTATTTGATATTTTGTCCTTCTTGATACCTGATTCTGAAAATAAAAATATCCGAATATATTTCTCAAGCATACATATCCGATTATTTTCCAATCCTCATAGATAAGAAAGAATCCAACGATTTATTTTTAGAATTATGAAATATTGGTGACCAGTTTTCTTTTTTAATATACCATTCTAAGCCAAAATGTGGTTATTTTCCAGGTGTTGATGGATGATGGGGATATTTTAGACTCTGAAGGGCGAGGGGAGAACAAAGGACAGAATAAGACCAGCATTGATGTTTTTTAAATCTATCAGTAAATTTTTAAGCTATATAATAAGAATCAGAAATGTTTTAAATTTATATGCTATTGCATAATGTTTTGTAATATTTACTAATAAAACCATACTCAATTCAAAACCTTGACTTACATACTAACTTCAAAAAAGATTTTTATGTACTATAATAAGAAAATGAATTAATAAGTAACTCATTTTCTTTTGATCAACAGACTTTCAAGAGCTTTGTCCATGGCTTAATAAACATAAAAATGTGAATTAGTGCTTTTCTCATCTTTTGGGTATTGGAGAAAACTTCTGTCTCTATCTTTAATTAATAAAATAATTCTGATTAATTTATGTTAGATTGTTAATAAAATGTAAAGGGAAACTTATAAAAATGATATTTGAAATAGTGCAGTACTCATTAAATAAATAGTAGTCTTATATAATTATCTACATAATATACGTGTTTAATTTGTTTTATGTTATAACATTGTAATGTTTAAATGTTATTAATTATATATATTTAGTAGTATTCGTAAAGACATTAAATATATGGATACTAAATGAAAATTTAAATATTAGTAGTTTAATAAATTATTATGATTATATAAGTTATTAAATACATAATTAATATATAAGGAATATAAATAAATTGAGACAAAATCTATAATATAATAATTTATAATATGGAATGTGCTGCTAAAGTTTTGATGTGTGAGAAAGGAAATAAAAATGATGAGATAAATAATATAATAAATAAATGAATAACGTAATTAGTAAGATAGTTGAATATGTGGTGTGATAGATAAAGTGGTAAATAAGAGAGAATAAATTTAGTTGTTGTGATAATGTCAGGAAGTTGTGTCCTATTTGTATATCTGCTTTCATTCTGAAAATATATAAGTCAGTATATGACTTTATAGTTTATAATATATAATATATTAGTCATAGCTTTATATTGATTTATAAATGAATGATTAGTGTGAGATGTGCTGGGAATAATATATTTACTGGAACACCAGCTTGACGTAAGACAATGTTAATCATAAAATATGATTTGAGTGAAAATAACTTCCAAATTCATTATTATCCAGGAAAGGAAGAGTATATAGACAATCATAATGATTATAAGTTATACTTATGAATTATATTAATATATGTATAATATACATAATTAATATTAATATATAATATAT
>JABUQX010070794.1:27500-32500 GCA_015478945.1 Trachelipus rathkii | reverse complement strand
CTGCCAATAAAGCGGCAGAAAGGGAAGCTGCCAGAGAAGCTGCCAGGGAAGCAGCAGAAAGGGAAGCTGCAAGAGAAGAGAGACAAAGAGAAGCTGAAAGAGAAGCGGCAGAGAGACAAAGAGAAGCTGAAAGAGAAGCGGCAGAGAAACAAAGAGAACATGAGTTAGAACTTAGAAGGATGGAACTTCAAGCGAGCAATAATACTCAACAGCAAGTTGTAAATAACAATGATGTTAAGGCGAGAGGTACCAAAGCTCCCTCCTTTCGCAGACAACAGGGACGAGATTGATTGCTACCTTGAACGTTTTGAAAGATTCGCAGAAATAAACGGATGGGACAGAGGAAATTGGGCATCACACCTTAGCGCTCTATTGACAGGGAAGGCTTTAATAGCATATTCTCGCATCCCTAAAGAAGAATCAAAGGACTATGATAAATTAAAAAACGCCCTCCTGCTATGTTACAACTTAACAGAAGACGGCTATAGAATAAAATTCAGAAGTGCGAAGGCATACAACGACGAAAGGCCTATCCAGTTCATAGATAGATTGAAAAATTATGTAATGAAATGGACGGAACTGGCAGAGATTAACAAAGATTTTAATGATATTATCGACTTAATGGTAGCAGAACAGTTCCTAAATACATGCCAGAAGGAACTCGCGACATTCTTGCGTGAAAGAAAAATTAACAAACTTGATATGATTGCTCAAGAAGCAGAGAATTATCTCCTGGCACATAATAAAAACTTGGTGTCAACAATTAATAAAGAAGACCCTTCAAAGAAGGAGAGGAAAGATACTAGTGAAAACCTCAACCAGTTTGAAAGGCAAAAACATCTGTCCACATGTTTTAAATGCGGCAAGAAAGGGCACAAGGCCATCGATTGTAAAAATTACAACCCCTATAGGAGGGATGATCAATATAGGAACCACAACAATCGTTATAGCAATAATTGGAGAGAGGGACCTAAGAGGGCGGCTGCCGCTATAACAAGTGAAATTAAGCAGCAAAATAAGGATGATGTTTCTGATATTACGCCAATACATAAAGATATGACAACTGATAAAGGCGTTGACATCATGGAACATGTTGACAGTAACAATAGGATTGCTTTAGCGTGCGGCGAAACTATACCTGTCATCAGAGCCGCGTGCGTGAAGAGCAATAGCATAAGGCACAACATTCAGAAGACGATGATGCCGGTTGTCAACGGGAAGATCAATGGAATGGCTGGGATGTACTAATGGATACCGGTTGTGGAGCGTCATAGCTTCAAAAGAAAGTATACGTCAGCAGACCAAAAGACCGGGAAGAGGAAACAAATATTGTTAATAGACAATACGATTAGAGACGCACCTGTGGTTGATATTGATGTTGATACACCCTACTACACGGGGCGTACTGAAGCTATAGCTCTTGACGACGCAATCTATGACTTGATAATAGGAAATATCCCTGGTGCGAGGAGTGCAGAAGACCCTATCGAAAGTGTGGTAATGTCTCGCGCGAGAGAAACGGACGATTCGCAGAAGGAAGAGGCCGCAGCGCATGAGGATACAATGGAGTACACTGACGGCCAAGTAGTAATGTCATGCGCGGGCGAAACGACTGGCTTGCAAGAGGAAGTAACCGAGGCGCTTGATGACACGTTAGAGCACCCTGTCGGTCAGGTGGTAATGCCGCGCGCGAGTAGTGCAAACGATTTACAGGAGGAAGGGTCAGCTGTACCTGAGACCACTCAACAACCATATGAGGACGTAGTTACTCGTGAAAAATTCATCGAATTCCAGAGGGAAGATGAAACGTTAAATAGGTGCAGGGCATTGTGCGAAATGGCAAATAAAGAAGAAAGGCAGTCATTCTACAACATAAAGAAGGGGATTTTGTACCGTTGCAAACAAGAGAAAGAGGATACAAGCGAACAAATCGTAGTACCGAAGAGACTACGAAAGGAAGTTATGATTATGGCACATGACAGTATCATGGGAGGACATCTCGGGATTAAGAAAACGACGGATAAGGTACTCTCAGAGTTCTACTGGCCAGGAATGAATGAAGACATATCCAGATTTTGTCACTCCTGCGATATTTGCCAGAAGACGGTACCAAAAGGGAAGATTGTAAAAACGCCATTAACAAAAGTCCCACTTATAGGAACACCGTTCAAGAGGGTGGCGGTAGATCTTGTAGGACCGATTGTGCCTTCCTCTCAAGATGGGTATAAGTATATACTAACCCTTGTAGACTATGCCACGAGGTACCCAGAAGCTGTACCGTTAAAAAACATTGACACAGAGACTGTTGCTGAAGCTCTGGTGGACTTGTACAGTAGGCTTGGGGTACCGGATGAAATACTAACTGACCTAGGGACACAGTTCGTGTCAAAATGCATGAAGGAAGTCTCTAGGCTATTGAACGTGAAGCAATTGTGCACAAGTCCATATCATCCAATATGTAACGGCCTTGTTGAAAAATTCAATGGCACGATGAAGAGGATGTTAAAAAGGTTGTGCAGCGAACAACCCAGGAGGTGGAATAAATACATTAACCCTTTATTATTTGCTTATCGTGAAGTGCCACAGGAGAGTACTGGATTCGCACCTTTTGAACTTTTATATGGTAGGACCGTGAGAGGGCCTATGCAGATTATGAAAGAGTTATGGATTAATGAGCGACAGCAAGATGAGGTGACGAATAGTTACCAGTATGTTTTTAAGTTGAGGGAAAAACTGGAGGAAACCCTGAAAATAGCGTCAGCAGAATTGGAAAAAGCCCAAAATAGATACAAGCACTATTACGATAAAAGCGCCAAGGAGAGGAGATTTAGAATAGGGGATGCCGTTTTAATATTATTACCCACTGAAAGTAACAAACTATTGATGCAATGGAAGGGACCTTATGAAGTCGTCGGAACTGTTGGCGAGAATGATTACAGAGTGAAAGTTAACGAGAAAGTTAAGACCTATCACGCAAACTTATTAAAAAAATACAACAAAAGGAGTGAAGAAACACCGGATGATATTCATATCGCGTGCGTAGGTGTGGTGGATTTGGAAGAGTGAGAGAAAGGAGAATTAGATTTGGAAGAGGACGCGATCGTCTTAGGGAACTGCACACCTAAAGAGAGCGTTAGTGATATTAAGATTGGGGTTGAGATAGATGAAGATAAGAAGACAGAGATAAAAGAGATATTAAATGAGTATAAACATGTATTTACGGATCTGCCTGGTAATGTCGATATAGTGCAACATGAAATCAACTTAACGTCCGAAGTCCCAATAAAAAGCAAAGCTTATCCCATACCTTATGCACTGAGGGAGACACTAAAAAAGGAGGTCGCTGAAATGTTAAAAATGGGAGTAATTAGAGAATCCGAGTCACCTTATGCATCCCCGATAGTGATGGTGAAAAAGAAAGATGGATCAAACCGGGTATGCGCAGACTACAGAAAATTAAATCAGGTTACGATATTCGATCCCGAGCCAATGGCCATGACTGAGGAGATATTTGCCAGATTTGCAAAAGACAAATACTATTCGAAAATCGATTTAAGCAAGGGGTACTGGCAAATACCTGTGAGGGGCCAAGATATTCCGAAGACAGCCTTCGTAACGCCAGATGGGCATTATGAATTTTTAAGGATGCCATTTGGGCTGGTGAATGCGGGCGCAACACTCGTTAGGGCTGTAAGGAAAATACTCAGAGGAATGAAAAGTACTGATAGCTACCTGGATGATATAATTGTGCATACGGAAACCTGGGACGACCATATAAATGAAATAAGAGAATTGTTGAGTAGATTGGCAGATGTGGGCGCGACGCTTAGGCCGTCAAAATGCGAAATCGCTGTGAGAGATTTGGAATTCCTAGGCCACAAGCTGACGGAAGGAGTTGTGGGTCTACAAGATGACAACGTGAAGAAAATTAGAGACGCTGAGAGGCCACATACCAAGAAAGGGGTCAGATCATTCCTAGGACTGACAGGGTTCTACAGGAATTTTATACCCAATTATTCAACAATAGCTGCTCCGTTAACTGACCTGACAAAAAATAAGCAACCGAATAAAGTAGTATGGCAAACAGCCCAAGAGAAGGCATTCGAGACTTTGAAAAGGATGCTAGTTAGTAAGCCCATATTACGACTTCCCGACCTTACTAGGTCATTCGTACTCCAAACCGACGCGAGTGATGCGGCTGTAGGGGCAGTACTGCTGCAGCAGTTTGATGATGGACTGTTCCCTATAGCGTATGCAAGCAAAAAACTATCTACAAGTGAAAGGGTTTATTCCACACTGGAAAAAGAAGGACTTGGCATAATATTCGGGGTACGAAAGTTTGATAACTATCTATACGGGAAGGAATTTGTTCTGCAGACGGATCACCAGCCGCTTATATATATGCAGAAGACTAAATATATAAATGCCAAAGTAATGAGATGGGCACTGTTTTTACAGAAGTATAAATTTAGGCTCGAATCGATCAAAGGCATGAAAAATACTGCTGCAGATTACCTGACGAGGATTGGGATGTAAAGTACTAATGTTTTTGTTAAAAGAAAAGCCCTGTTTTCTTTCTTAATGGGGGCGTGTGTTATGCTATTAGGAATATCAAGGATGAGATTTTAAGCTCCACAGAGATGAGCGATTAGATTTATTTATTTTCGTGGAAATATTATTTATTTGATAAAAGCAATTAATTTAAGGATAATTTCTATTTAAAAACATTTTAAGAAAATTTAATTTTAAGATAAAATTATCCCGTGGGAATAAAGAAATCAAAGGTAACTTCACACCTGATATCTTCGATACAGTGAAAGTTCATAAATAGAGGTCAATTTGTTCTCACGCGGGTTCTATCTCTTGTTGGAAATCTATCGTTAGAGGCCTGTCTATTGTATCAAATTCATATTTAGAAGATTCTGTTTTTCAGTAAAACTCTACGGCAGAAAAGAGTTATAAGAAGAATACAGATCGGATAGATATTTTATACAATTGAA
>JABUQX010070794.1:20000-22500 GCA_015478945.1 Trachelipus rathkii | reverse complement strand
GCGCCAGCAGTCCCAAGGCGCAATCTCACTTATCTATTCAAAATTAGTTCAGCACCGACTTTGCGGAAATATTTTTACTTGCCAAAATATTATCTTAAAAAAATTTTCTACTCCGGCTCCGACTCTGGCTCCAACTTCGGCTCCGGCTCCGGCTGGCTTCCGGCTCCTTTTCCAAAATTGTCAGCTCCAACTTTGTAGAGTTATTTTCACCTGCAAAATCAATAAAAATTTGTTCTACAGCTCCAGCTCCAGCTCCATCTCCAGCTCCAGCTCCGACTCCGGCTCCGGCTACAGCTCCGATTCCATTTCCATTTCAGAATAATTCAGATCCGATTTTGCAGAAATATTTTTACCTGGAAAAACAATTTCTTTGAAACAAAATTATACTTTTGGTTCAACTCCTGCATCCGGCTCTGACTCCGGCTTCGGCTCCTTTTCAAAATTGTTCAGCTCCATCTTTGCAGAATTACTTTCATCTGCTAAAAAATTTCTTGAAAATAATTTGTTCTTCACATCCATCTCCGGTTCCGGCTCCGACTCCGGCTCTGACTCCGGCTCCGACCCCGTTTCCATTTCCAGATATGTTCAGGCTGCCGACTTTTGCAGAAGTTTATTTTACCTGCAAAAAAAAATTAAAAAAAACCTTTGGCTCCGGCTGCCAGGCTCCAGCTCCAGCCTCCAGGCTCAGCTCCGGCTCGGCTCCGGCTTCCCGGCTCCGGCTCCGCTCCGGGCTCCCGGCTCCGGACTTCCGATACCCTGGTTCAAATGTTCAGCTCCAACTTTTAAAATTATTTTCATCTGCAAAATTAAATAAAAAATGTCTTTTAGCCGGCCTTGACTCGACTCCGGGCCAGCTCCAGCTTCGGCTCCAGCTCCCGATTCCGTACCATTTCAATAGTTGCAGCTCCGACTTTGCCAGAAGTATTTTACTACCAAAAACAATCTTTAATTTTTTTTACTTATGTTCCAGCTCCGGCTCTGGCTCCGGCTCCGGCTCCGGCTCTGGCTCTGGCTCTGGCTCTGGCTCCGGCTCGGATTCGGCTCCCGGCCCGGCTTCCGGCTCCTTTTCAAATTGTTCAGCCCATCTTTGCAGATATATTTTCACCTGCAAAAAATTTCTTTAAAAATATTTTGCTGTTCGGCTCTGTCTCTGGCTCCGGTTTCGGCTCCAGCTCCGCCTCTGGCTCCGACTCTAACTCCATTTAAATGATTGAGAAGGAGGCTGATCTTAGTTGTGTTTGCGAAAAGGAAAAATTTAATTTATTATAAAATGTGAATAAAACCTGGAATGGTTCTGGAAAGTTGAATTGCAATTTCGAACATGGAAATGAAATTTTTGAGTTTGACACCCCTATAAAATATATCCTGTATCTTAAAAACCTTTCTAAATTTCGAAACAAAAATTGCACCATGATGTAGAGGAGGGAATTATCAGAATGGAAAAAAAAAAGTCAATTTTTTTAATTTCACTCTAAAAAGTTAGGGTTGGTCGAGTGGGGAGTCCCCTTAATTGGAAAGAAGAATGAAAATCTTGGAAGGCAGTTCAATATGTGCTTTGTGGATTGTATATTCAGAGGAGAGCGTATTGGGATTGTGGTTTCATTAAATAGTAAAATATTTTTATTATTTAGTCGGTGTTTTAAAATATTAAGAATTTAATTAAACATTTATTTATTTTTTATCAAAATCTGAGATGGAGGAGCAACATATTTTTCGGCAACATTTCTTTTACTTATTTTGATTGAATTATTAATTATATTAAACAGAAAATTTAAAAAGAAGAAACTTGAAACTTTAAATTATAGAAAGTGTGAAGCTGCGTTTCCCGATGTCGTCGAGTCATTGAAGAATATTTTTAAATTTCTTCTTCTTCGTGAATTTTCAAATTCTCTTCTACTGGTGGCAAGGGTTTGAAATTCCCCTGCTATCACATTAATCTTTTCGTGAATGGTGATATAGCGTATACCATATTAATAATAATAGTGATAGTGGTAATAATGTTATTAATAAGCAAATAGTGGTGAATAATTTAAAATACAGTGAATATAGTGTATAGCGTAATATTAATTTATTAAGTGAATAGTTGTAATTAATTCTTAAAATACAGTTTGATTATAGTGTTATAGGTAATAATATGTAATTAAAAAATGTGTCTGGCTAATTTTCATAAGTAATATTTAAATTCTAGTAAATAGTAGTTCTAGTTAACGTAAGATTATGTAAAAGCATTTCTAATATAGGTGTTTGGGCAACAATAGAATAATAATGATAGTATAATTGTATATGTATGTAAATTTATTTATGTATTTTTATGTGTATGTAAGTATGTATTTGTATATGTATATATGTATTTTTTTAATATTTTATATTTATTTATTTAAAAAGCGCCCGGTAGCTCAGTGTTAGAGCACTCACCAAACAAAGTGAGGGTCCCAGGTTCGCAACTGGTCGTATGGGAGAATGTGAGCAATTCTCTCCTTGGCTTTGGCTTCTTCCTGCT
>JABUQX010070794.1:2500-7500 GCA_015478945.1 Trachelipus rathkii | reverse complement strand
AAAGGCATAAGATGATTATCTCAACAGATAGCTAAGAAGTAGTCTAGGATAAGAAAGAGGACCACCCACAACTGAAACAAGTCATGGGTATCGCAATATCTTACACTAGCTCAAGAAATTACTGAGTTTATATATATATACTACGAGGCTAAGGCTACCCCTTGTGCACAGGGCTAGGCGCAAGTAGTGGATATAGGTAAATTGCGATATATATATTATAGATATAGTTCATATACTCTACCTACTGAGTAATTACTGTCCGCTCACGTAAATATAGTACCTATATATATAAGAGGTATATATAGAGCGCCAAAGTTTATTAAGTCGCAGAGTAATAGAGTAGGTCAAGATGAAGTTATGAATAGATATTAATAAGATTATAGGGGACAGTTTATTTATCATCTTTATGCTTATTAGACTATATACAATCACCTCTTACCAAAATTATAAGTATGAAAGGTGTGAGCACGTGATGAGTGCACCCCTACAAATAGTTTATTAGTATAAACATACTCCAGTATACAAGTATAGTTCAGAATAATTAAGGCCCTTATATATATATTGATATTATATATATAGTAGCTGTGTACAGTAATAGGATAAAAAAATATCCCGTCAACACTATGAACAAGAAACTCCTCAGCTTTCGATTAGCAGGTACCACCTTTTAGCCATAACTATAGAGAATATGAGTATTCTCACAGATAATTTAGTACTAGTATTATGTATTAATGAGAACCTATAGGAAATGTTGGTGACTGAGTCATCACAGGAAAGCAAGGGTGGGTGCAGCCTCGTCGAAACACCCCCGGATAAGAGTTTTACTGCTTCGGATATGAGTGTAGTTTACTCTGCGAGAGAGTGTTATTTTAGTGCGCAAGACATCCTTGTGTCCGGGGATGCCGTTTAAATGCGTTATTGTATCTTTTAAAGTAGTTGAAGTTTTTACAAGTAGTTTTGTTGACCCCACCGGGATATTCCCATCCAAGATCGGCCAAGTATAGTAAATAGAATCGGAAAGTAGATAAGTAACTGAGATAGGGCAACTCTAGAATGACATAAAGAGAGGGAGCAGATTTTGAATATGAGTTGTAGATAGAGAGTTGAGTTCAATCAGTCATATTTAAGATATATATATATTATAGTTAAACTAGAATAGTTTTGAGAATAACAGCTTAGAGTAGAGATATCGCTGTGAATGAAAATATAGTTATAGAAATAAAATGATTGAAAGAAACATAACACCTTGCGAACACGTATTTAATACAGGATAAGGAGGAAGAGGAACCGCTTCCTAATCAACAATAGACTATATAGGACGATATCTAGATAGAGAATTAACTAGAACAAGAGTAAGCAAGGATAGAAGAGGAACCACAAAAAGGGAGCTTAGAGAGCTCAGTACTGTATAGCGTTAGTACCAATATCACCGGGTCAAATATAATGCGAGCCTATATGAGATGTTTCAGAGCTCCACGCATCGCGACATACGGTACCATATCTTCCCACATTTCATCAGTCTCCGTCCAGACATGAGCAAAGTACCATACTATATCACAGCTAGCATTATGAGTACGCTCTTTAATTTTTTGATAAGAAATAGACTGTTCTAGCTCTAGTTAATCTTCCGATTCTACTCAGATAGTTCTTATGGTCTATGATTCATAGAGAAAGAAGGGTAATGATACTCCAGAACTATGCACATGGTAGAGATGTCGAGAGAGTTCACAGGAGGAGATCTCTCAAGATTATCTTTATATAAGGTAGTGAGTCTAAGGTTTATACAGAAGGAGCGTTGATTAATATTATCTACTATCACGATTTAGACACACTAGGATCTCTAAGCATTGCCACGGCTGTACCTCTTTTCAGCTCGGTGACTGAGAGTTTAATCATTGATGCTGCGCATCATTCTCATGCTCGAATATGTGAGGGAATATTAAAAGAGAGAGTTTACTATGACATATGGTAAGTAGAGTACGTTTTGATATTTCAAAGAGAGAGTATCTTATCAAGTCAGATACAGTGGATTGTAAGCATATCACTTCCTTCAAAACACTGTAGAAGAACAAGCCTCCACGGCACATTTATCTAGCTTATATCTCATCTAGACCTCAGCTCATTGATCACTACTAATGAGGTCCAATTTCGACACCATATCGTTAAAAATACACTGTTTAGTATAGTATACTAGCGTAAGACCTACAATAGCGAGCCGAGGAAATATACTTTTGAGAGGAGATAAGTGTGAGATAGAAGTGTGTGGCATTGCCAGAACTGCCAGGGTAGAATTAGATGAAAAAAGGATACGTCGTCTTGATGTATATGCTCTTTTTATTACTGATACGAAGAACATCGTATGTAGCAATAAGGACCGAGAGTGCTCAGCATTCGCGTAGTGAGAGGGTCATGGTGATGTGGAACGACTAGTTACACCAAAGAATGAGCTTATTCGATTTATGGTCTCTTGTCATATTGAGCCGCACTCTCAGAAATTTAACCTCTATGTGAACGATATACTCTAAGGCCGCGTTTGACGCGTCTTTCGCGTCCTCTCGTGTATCATATATAATGTTAAAAGACCCGCTTAGACCTGTGTACTGATATACTCTGCCAATATCTCGACCTTGTCGAGCCTTACCGCATCCGAGCAGTATTTTTAGAGACCTTTTACAGTCTTATAGGAGTGTATATGCGAGGAGACGCGCGAGAAGCCCATGTTTCGCAGTGTCCCTCGTACTAAGACTCGGTAATTGTTTCCTTGCGTGCCCATCGGTATATGTTTCTTGAGAACCTAATCCGTTTGAGAGAGCACCCTCATTTGTTTCTGCAGAACCTTAATTTTTTAGAGACGTACCATCGACACCATTTTAAATTTTTTTATGTAGATATCGACCTGAATTTATTTATGGCTAACTAGATATTTTTGAGCAACCTTCGGAAGAAAGGGTTGCGCCAGATGGTAGGGCGAATAGGCCTCCATCTATACGTTATTGCCCCCATAGTATATTAATTTTATCTCCCCACTCACTTAATTTTTTTTCGACGCTGAGTTCATATGTTGCACCAACGGTAATTTTGTATAGGTACCCCTTGATCTTCGTGGGTTCATTTTTGGCCCACGTTAATTTTTTGGCATACCCTTTATTTGGTCTTCATGGAGTTGACAATTTCTTGATATCCACACGGTAAATTTTTACGTCTAACCACTACTTGTCATATTACCATGGGTCATTTTTGGCCCACGGCTAATAATATTTTGGCTACTACTCCATTATGGTCTTATACATGGTGATTTCAATTTTGGTACCCACTATAGGCATAATTATTTATTGCTACCCTTTGGTTCTTTACTCAAATGTGGGTTACATTATTTGGAGTTCTCAACTATATAAGTGAAATTTTTGTAGCTACCCTTTATGGTCTATCCAGGGGTTACATTTTGGCATACACCTAATTTTATATCGAACTCAAGACTATTTGGTTATTTACCTTTGGGTCAATTTTGACCCTTACCACTAATATTTTTCGACATAACTTCATATTGGATCTTCCATGGGTCATTTTTGCCCACGGTATTCTTATTTTTGATATTCCTATTTATGGGTTATATTAGCCGTATTTTTGTTGTTCTATTTTACTCATTTGTTAGTAACATATGATATTTCAGACCTTAAACCTTTAGCTTCAATAATATACTTCTAATGTGGATCAATTTTGGCCCCACAGTTAAATTTATACTGTTGATCCAACTCGTGTGCACTACCACCCGTCACATTAATATTTCGATCCTTAACTTGATAAACGCAGTATGGATCTATCCTAATCTATATTTCCTATCCTAGCTTAGGACTTAAAACACACACACACACATACATACTAACTAACACATCACACACAACGACATACACACACCAATTTACTATAGCACATCCAGGATTTACTTACACTCTACACAGATTACTTACACACACAGACTGATTTACTTACACACACACACACACAACGATATACTTTATACTTACTTATCACTTATACACATACATTACCTATGTCATGTATATATATATATATAGTAGTATACATAACAATGATTTCACTGAATGACAGTTATTGTACACACTATAACACTTATAAGCGCTTACACTCTCAATAGACACTTACATTAAACCATATACACTTTACACTCCACAAATCCACACCGCAGAGTTTACACTTACGTTTATCACTCACCACACTTGATATTTTTTTGATATATATATATGTTTATACTCAACTTCTTGCTCCGGCAGTAATCAAAACGTCTGAACTTTTTTAATAACTCATATATTATTGCGCTCGCATTGATGCTTCGATTTTCAAGGTTCATCATTGATGCGGCCAACTCTTTGATCGTACGGTAGTTTCTATATATTTAGTATACATCTATTTTTGATTGACGTAATAATCATTCTTGATAGAAATTTCATTAATCTTTTAGTTGGCATTCATCTCTACCCTATCACCATAGAACAGAGTTAATATTAATGGTCTTCCCCTAGTTTACATATAAACTTAACCGATCCAGGTACTACTAGCTATGATCACCCTCCGCAGCGAAAGGCCAACGACCCTCAGCATCCGCAGGATGTATCGGTCCTACCTGAGCTAGTTATACACGTACCGTACCCGGTTGCGACCCGCAGTAGCGCAGATATTTTCCGCGTAAGAACCGCGCCGCGTATGGCTAGCCGCAGGTACGCAATTATTTCCGTTGTAACCGCCGCCGACAGTGTAGTCCGCAGACGCAAATAATTTACCGCGCGAAATAACGAACAGAAAATAGATATACAAATTAAATAACTATCTATAATAGATTTCTTATTCGAAATATATTATACTAGTAAGTCATATTACATTATTTTACTACAATTGTACGAAATTTTTATTATATAAAAACATATACTATTATATCAATACCTTATAAAAGCATTATAAATCAAGTAAATTAATATAGATAT
>JABUQX010070793.1:12500-15000 GCA_015478945.1 Trachelipus rathkii | reverse complement strand
TGTTTCAATGTAAAGATTGATCCACACATCCTCTACCAACCCTAAACGCACCTTGTTCTTCACCAATCAGTCCTCAGTCACTCGACGCACCTTTCGACCAAAATGCCAGCATATACCTTCCCTACAACACTAAAAACTTATCCCCTATAATTTCTACAGGTCCCCTTTTCTCCTTACCTTATACAAGGGTACTATTACCGCTCTCTCCAATCCCTGGAATATACCCTCCATAAACGCTTTTATAACACAACTTCCAAAATCCAATCAATCACCATCTCGCCTCCGTCTTGATCATTTCCACCAGTAATTTCATATATATCCGGCAGATTTACCATTCTTCAACTTTCTTCACTCTACCCATTACCTCCTCGCTTACTAATCCTCACCCCAAAATAAACCTATTCCCTTCTGTACATCAAACCCAACAAGCATTTTTCATAAACACCTCATCATTACTGTTAATATTGTTGCAGATTTTCGAAGTGTCCTTTCCACACTCCCCTCACATCCATTTCATCAGTTACAAGCACCATCCCTATTCATTATTCTAAGCAGATTCCCCCTTATTCCTCATTCTTAACCTTTCGTGCTTCCTTCCAGAGGACTTTCTATTCCCTTGTATGTCCCTCATTCATCCTCCTTCAAACTGTTCTGTTACCTCTTGTTTTCCGTATGCACCTTTTAGTATTTCCTTTTTCCTCCTTATATAATTCAAGCTCTTTCTTTTGAAACTTCATCATTTTCCTTTTAGTACATTCAACACGCTTCTTTTTTACCTTTAACCGCTTCATACCTCTTCATTCCACCATTCGCTGTTAACATCCTTACTTCCTACTTTAGCCATCCACATACTTCCTTTCCACTACTAACAATTGCTTCCTTCTTGCCCCAGATTTGTTCAGTATCAAACTTGTTCACATTCAACCGATTTAATTAAGCGCTCTTAATACTTATCCTTATTATTGTCTTGTTCACTTAACTTCTCACTCTTAATTTTCTACTTCCTTTCGTATCACCTTCCTCTCCAATATATAATATAATAATATATATAATATATATATATTATATATTAATATATATATATAATAATATATATAATATATTATATATATATATATATATATATATATTAATAATTTATATATATCTCTAATTTATGTTTATATATTCTATATCTTTCTTCATATTACGCTATTCATTCCTTTCGCTTATGTCTGGCCTTCAATAGCCCTCCTTTATCCTATCCATCTCCTCCTTCTGAATGTGTATTAATCTCCTCGATTTAATTCCCTTCAGATGTTTCATTAGAATTTCCCCTTTAACTCCCAAAACACCCATACCAACCTCCTCCTCCGTAGTATAATTAGGCAAGCCTAATATTCTACAAAAAGCACTTGCTTTGGTGGAAATACCCACTTCTGTTCAATAAACTCTATTACAATAACATTAAAATAAAATTATTTTATTTAAAATGATTTGAGGTTTTCGTCTATCTAAAGTGCTCTCAATAAGATTTTAATTGTTAAATATTAATTTTTATTTTTTAAGTAGATAATATTCCTTTCTTTATCAGCATGGATGTTAATTTTTTCTTTTTTTTAAAAATCTCAGGAGAATCATGAATGAAAATTGAAAATTGCCAAAAGGAACGAATTGATTAAAAGCAGACTGAAAACTCGCTGAGTGGCAAAACACTTTGTCAAATTTAAATTAAATAGAGTTTGGTTCTGTACCAAAACCAAAGTGGAAGCGCTAGACTGCTACTGTAGTAGGTGTTCCCTAATCCTTCACCGTTCCTTCCAGTCCATATATCTTGATAAAGTAGTGGGCGCGAAACCCAATCTTCCTTACAGCATCAATGCCTGTAAGCTCCTCCTTCAACTCTATGAATATGGTTGGAGGACCATGTCAGCATGGACGCCAGCACGCCTCATAGCATGAACTCTCCATGGGTATATCTAATTCAATGAGTCATCAAACCTATGAGGACAGGTATAGATCATTAGTTAGCTTGAAAAACTTTGTTAATCTACCTATTAGATCTTTTTAAACCTACCTTGTTAAAAAATAAGTTACTGTTATTATTTTTTTTTTAGAATATCGATTTTGTTTTAGATATCGATGAAAATAAAAATTGTATATTCATTAAATTAAAAACGTATTTTTTTCGTATTTAATGCGCAACTTCGACCTTCTTCAATATTCTTAAAAATGTGCATGAGAATTTGTGAAAATTCCCTTCTAGTGTCAGCATGATCTAGTATTTGAGTTATTAATTTACATATAATTAATTTCAGATCAACCGGAGAATTATTTTTATCCATAAGCCAGTAAAATACCGCGCTTTTTGAGTCTGTCATTATTCAGTATGAAGTAAGGCATAGTTTTTTCTTTCATTACAATAAAGTGTGCATTTAGTACTTGTAAATTAGACTAATGAAATTAAATAAAACTTGACATTTTTCTGTTAATTCATATTCGAAGGTAACACACAGCAACG
>JABUQX010070793.1:0-5000 GCA_015478945.1 Trachelipus rathkii | reverse complement strand
ATAATCATTACAAGTTAGTCTTAATAATATTTTTAATAAAACTATAATACTGAAAAAATAAATCTCTTATGATATATGTATATGTATGTATTATGAACCATACATGTACATATATTAATATCAAAATTTGGAGAAATACAATAATAAGCTACAAATACAGTGATTAAATACATAACTAATCTCCACCAGCTTGAATATGTGTGAAGCATGTGAGCGTTTATGGGAAAAATTTTTACAACCAAGACTACTAATAATTATAGGATGTTTTACTTGTTCTATTGTGAATTCTACTTATTTTTAATAATTCCAAAGGAGATACATCGCAAAACCTCGTGAAACGAATGAGGAAAACTGATATGATTTAAAGATCTTGAGTTGAAACAAAATTTCAATCCCAAAAATAAAATCTAAGAGACAAAAGAAAAAGAAAAGAAAATCATGCATCTTTAAATGAAATGACATATATAAATATTTAATAAGAATAATAAAATAATAACACTTATTAATTCTAGACATAATGCATCATAATTATAAACAATAATAATAGAAATGTAGAAATGAAATAAAATAAAAATAATACCTAATAGACATTGAAATAATAAAATTCAAATAAATAAATTCTATAAATATAAAATATAAGAATTTATAAATATCATAATTGTTATAACTAATGAAATAATGATCCAAAGGCTAAGAGTATATATAATTTTAACTGGCATATCATCAATTTATATGTTCAATTTTAAAGGGTTTCTTTTCTGTACATTAATATCCAATTCAATTAAAATTCTTTAGCATCAAGGTCTGAACAATACAAAATTAAATAGGTTATTATTGCATAATAAATAAATCTGAAATAAATATATATTTCCCAACATTGTTTTTAAAAAAGGGCTACTGTGTATAAAAAGACATAAAGACATAAAGAATATAGAGACAGTAAAAAGCCACATGGGCCTATCGAGACTGTCCCAGTCAACCCACTACCCAAACATGCTCATGCAAATCCACAAAGCACCCTGGGGCTTGTCAATTTGTTGTAACTACAAATCCACCAATTTGGCTTAGTCAAAACTAATGATATATAAATATGATACCCAAACCATCCACATGCATTAATAACTAAGTTATGGTCACACATGCCATCTAACTATAACTATATCACAACTAAAAACCCGCCAATTTGGCTTCGTCCAAATATATGATACCCAACCCATCCATAAACGAATCTAACCCTTTCTTAAATGTTGCAATCGAATCACACTCAACAACCTCCCCTGGCAGACTATTCCAAAATTAACAACCCTATTACTGAATGCATGCTTTCTTATATCAAGATGGCATGCTTTCTTCTTAATTTTCTTATTATGCCCCCTGGTCACCTGTCATGTTCTACTATGAAAAATTTATTGATCTCTGTATTATCAATAGATGTAAATATTTTGTAGACTTGTATCATGTCCCCTCTGATAAATCGCCTTTCTACAGAAAACATTCCTAACCCTTTCAGCCTCTCCTCATAGGTCTTACCCTCAAACCCCAAAATTCATCCTTGTTGCTCTACGTTGCATTTTCTCTAGCATATCTAAGTCTTTCTTTAAAATAAGGGGCCCAAACTGTGTGTCCACAATACTCTATTACTGGCCTAACAATAGCTATTATACAGTTTACTTATTACCTTCTTAAAGTTAGAAACTTCATTGGAGATCAAACCCAGCAAACACTTATGAGCTTTTATTTTCTTAGCTTCAATCACTGATTAGCTACTTTCAAATTACTGCTTATAAATCACACCTAAATCTTTTCTTGGTCCAAGATTCAAGCCAATCCCTCATTCTTCATCGTAGTTAAATGTTTCATTTTGAGCAACCTAGGTGAAGAACCTTACACTTCTTACTATTAAAATTCATTATTTGCCACTTATCTGCCCACGCCAAGAAGTCTTATCAAGATTCATTTTGAATCTTGAGGCATCCGTTCACTATTTCTAAACTGAGGTGGCCAATTTAGTATCATCTGCAAACTTAAGAAACCTTGCATTTAAGTCCCTGGCCGTCTAAATCATTTATATATATGAGGAACAATAGGGGCCCCAGCACTGAACCCTGTGGACACCACTCTTCACTATTCCCATGATGATTTATTGCCATTTTAGTTGTACACACTGTTTCTATTTCGCAACCACTCTTTTATCCAACCCATGTCCCACTCCACCTATACCACATTGCAATAACTTTTTCATCAGCCTTATGTGAGGGAACTTATCAAAAGCTTTACTAAAGTCTAAATATACAATATAAACTGGATCTCCTCGGTTGATACAGTCAGTAATGTAATCCATAAATTCTAAAAGGTTTGTCTGACATGACCTACCCTTTCTAAAAACCATGCTGGGAGTCATACAATACCTTGTTATCTCCTAAATATTTCTTTATATGACCTTTCAGTAACTTTTCCAGACCTTTACAACCAGAGATGTTAAGCAACTGGCCTATAATTTCCCAAATCTCCTTACTACCTTTCTTATAAATAGTCAAACATATGCCACTTTTTCCAGTCATCTAGGTACCTCACCAAATGCCTTAGATCGCTAAAATTCAAATACAGGCCTTTGCAATGCTGAAACTACCCTCTTTCAGAATTTCTTACCATTATACCATCAGGGCCTGCCAAGCTTTACTTGATCAATATTCTTAATAAACGTTTAATATCTTTACATCAAATTCAAATTCTGTTAAGTCTATTTGTTACATGCATACAAGAACTATTGGTCTCTGAACTATTATCTAATCTTTCCTGTACAACACTGAAGCAAAAATAAGCATTGAAAATGATAAACCAACTCCTTATCTGAACTCAATCTAAATTTTCATCAATTTTTAATTGGACCAATTGTCCTATTCCTTTACTTTTAAATTTATAAAGGCTAAAAAACTTCTTCAGGTTCTTATCTTCTGTTTCCTGCTAAATTTAATTTCTTGCCTCTCTCTTTGACACTTCTTATTGACCTGGTTAAAGTTCATTTCTATTTTCCTATAATTTTCTAAATCATCTCCCTATTACTACCTTGAATATTTAAAACATCTACGCTTTTCATTAATTTTCCCTCTTATCTCTCGATATTCCACCAAAACAGGTTTTTCTCTTCGCCACCCTAATGGGTTTATCTTTAAAAACATACTGAACTGATGTAGTATCATTTAAAATGTTGTTTTTTTAAAAGCGTTCCACACAATATGATTATAAAACATGATTTTATTGAGTTCTTTAAAACTCTTTATTATCCCAGTCAAGTTAATATATTGTAAACTAAAGTACATGTACATCGAAATTTTGAGGTAAATATTGCCTTTTCTCAGGTAAAATCTATGATTACTTATCCTTTAATTTAATCGTTCAAATTATGGGCTTCCAAGATATCACATTATATAAAATCTTAACATTAATAAATATTTAATGGTGACACGTATAAGTCCTAAATTCTCCTCAATTCTAACTTCATCCACCATACTTTCATCATTAATTAATATATTAGGTCTAATAGTGCATCGTATCTGTGGGTTCTTGGACCATCTGCCGGTCAAAAAGTTATCTAGATATACATTTATTGAATGCAGAACTACTACAGATCCAATATTAGGACAAGGATCCCAATGAATGCCAGGGAAATTAAAATCACCCATTATATAATGATCTATACTTTTTCTATTACTATATATATATATAAATATGTGGAATATAACTTGAGCTGTATCTTCAATATTCTTCACAATTTATCAGCAATTACTAAATTCTGGACACTGGCCAGGATGTCATTTAATAAAATCCCCTTATTCTATTACATGTAATTTACTATGTTAATATATTAAAGGATATTAATCTTACTCAACATCTGATTCAATATCTGTAATTATAATTTATTTATTTAAAAACTAGTCTAATTTAAGCCTACAAGATTGAAAATGCTTATTAAACATTTAATAAGTACCCCACACCACACACACCTTCTTTCCTACTACATAGCTAGCGTATTATAATCAAAATATATGTAAGAATTCCTCACGTCTAATATTCTATTCCTATGTGAAAGTGAGTGATATATATAGTATCTACTACATATATAATTATCTTCATTATATTAAACCCATTGACCTCGAAGTTATGCATAAATAATTTACTAGATTTCTTCATTTTTATGGTTATAATATATATAATATATATATATTTATATAATTAACTAATCAGTATACTCATTACTTTTATATTATAATTTATTACTCAAGGGCTGATGAGCATTTGTGAGTTGTTAAAAAACTAATTTTAGATACTCGAAATGCTGTATATTTTATATATTGCTTTATATATATCATCATTATTTTCCAACCACTATATATTATATATATATATATAGTTATGATTAACTACATTAGTTTTATATTTATTCATTCCCCCACTTATTAACAGTTACCTAATTGTCATATTATATTTATGTATTATCACATAGATATATTATAGTATATTCCACACACACACTCACCCATAACTTAATCACTAGAGTTTTTGCTAAAAAAAGTATCTTACCAAACTATAATGAGTATACTATGAAAAAGCTCAACACCTATTACGACTCAAGTGAAACTCCATCTGCTTAGCTAAAAAAATCTTTATATTCCATGAAAATTATCTATCCACACAATAATATATACCAATAAATACCTAATATTTCTCTGAAAAATACATAATTTCCTAACTCCATCTTTATCATTACACCTAAAGCCCTACTCCCCATTCCTGTACACTGTCACCTATAACCTAATGTGATTAAAATCCCAGAAATCAAAGCACCTTCTTCCATCATTAGCTTACATCTTTCATGAATCAATGATCTACTTAAATATAATCTTAGCTATTTGAAATTCTTTCTTAACCTTTCTAATGCTCCATATATATATATTATTTTACCCACTATATATAATGTCATCACATCCAATTACATAACT
>JABUQX010070792.1:0-38428 GCA_015478945.1 Trachelipus rathkii | reverse complement strand
AGTGAGAAGATCAGAGCTAGAGAAGGTGTTGCGTTAAATAAGAAAGTAGATTTATGGAAATATGTGAAAGAAAGTAAATTTATTAGTTCAAGATGAAAATGAAACTGAAAGATGAAGGCTGGATATTTATTTTTTTGAAATGCATATGCTCCAGTGAATGATTTTTCTGAAGAAGTAAGGGAGGCGTTTTGGGATGAACTAAGCTATTGTTTGGGTAGTTTTAATAGAAATAATAAAGTATACTTGGTGGGTGATTTAAACGCAAGGGTAGGTGATGCACAAGTACGAGAAATATAAGGCCCTTTTGGAGTACAAGGCAAGAACGAAAATGGGGTAAAGTATTAGAATGCTGTTAAAGAGATGATAATAGGAAATACAAGGTTTAATAAGAGGAACATATATATATATATATATATATATATATATATATATATTATTATTATATATATATATATATATATTATATATATATATATATATATATATATATATATATATATATATATATATATATATATATATATATATATATAAATATACATATATATATATATATATATATATATATATATATATATATATATATATATATATATATATATATATATATATATATATATATATATATATATATATACCTAAGATAGTGGAGTGGCAGATGATTGTGCTCTTCTTGATTAATTGAGTATGTTTAAGTCAAATGGAGAAAGAAAGGTTGTTGGATGCGAACGTCTTAAGGGTTACAGCAGGGGGTATATGTGATCGCTATTTGATAGAAGCAAAGATAAAGATAAAACCCAAGTGTAGAAGTTACAAGAATAGAGAAATTAAAAAATTAAGAATATTCAACAGAATATGAAAGAATTTTAACAGAAAATGGGGAATAGTGAAAGAAAGAGAAAGAAGGAGTACAAGAGAAATGGAATATATATATATATATATATATATAATATATATATATATATATATATATATATATATATATATATATATATATATATATATATATATATATATATATATATATATATATATATATATATATCAGGCCCGTAGCCCGGACAGTAAAGCAAGACCTGCATGTAATGCGATCCTCTCCAACACTATTCCGTAAATACGTTTTCAGACGCCTCAATGTCGAAAAGGTTCTTTCTACTGTTGCGGGGGGATACAGACAATACTGATAAGATATTCAGGAGAGTAGCAATGCTAGGAAACTCCTCTTGTCACACTTAGCCAAAGCACCAATCGCAGTTTTTGGTTTTTCATTTTCTAGCAGCCATTTATGCTGCCAGAGACACCATTCTCCTTTTTGCAGGTATCCTCGTGAGGGTCTGAAGGTCGTCTTTATTAAAAGAGGATGCTTTTTTTCAATATGCTTATAAAATGCACTATAGTGAAATGAAATGATAGTGGTTTTGCTGCGAGAGAAATCGGATCAGTCAACGAAAAAATCTGATCATCAATAAACGGAATAAAACTGAGATGCGGTAATATGATCCGTGGGGATCTGATGTAGGCACATTACAACGATGTTTCTGAACTTCGTAGTTCTGAACTGTTATTTCAATACCTAAGCCGTCGCAATACATTTTTAGCTTGTGAATATGGTTTTAAACCCTGTGTCTGCATTCTGTATATCATTTTCGAGAGAAGTTGAATAATGTCTTTCACTAAGTTTATTGCACTGACAATGTCCACAAATGGAAACCCCTGTAACTATTTTTTGACAAGGTGTAGGTTATCCCAAAAAATTTACTTAAAACGAATAATGTTATTTTAAAATTAAATTACTAATTGAATTCAACAACGAAGTAGCTTTCTGTGAAAATTCACCAGGGCCATTCTTTTATTTCTTCCAATGACGCAAGTATTGGGCTCAAGAGTCTCTTTAAAAAGGTAAACCTCTTTCATGCCGTTCACACCATCTGGTCTCTGCACATCTTTTTGATCCTCTTTTATTTTGGTTATTAGAAAACTTTTTATTTTATCTTCCAGAAGTTTTGTGTGCTTTGACCTGATCGAAAAAAAGTGCATATTTCAGAGAATCCTAAGACGTTTCGAATTGCCTGAATTTTAGAAGAGTCTGAGAGACATAGATTTAAAAAATTGTGCTACCCAATGTGTGTATAGGGCTTTAGGGATACTTTTTCCGAATAACACTGCACTCCTCGGAATTTGCCTCTCATGGAAGAGGCTCCATCATATCCTTGGCCTCTTAAATTTTCGAGTTTTAACCAAGATAGCCGAGTCTCTCCAAAATTACATTTGCCAATGCTTTCCCTGAGATATCATAAACCGGAACAAATGATAAAATATCCTCTCTTAAAGTAAAAGGAGTATCACCTCCATCACCACCAATCGCGTACCTTACACAAAGTGAAAACTGTTATGTTTGGGAAATATCCGTTGTTTCATCAGCAAATATTGAAAAAAATTGTTTTTATTAACTTCTTCCACTATTTTCCTTTGTTTAAGCTGACTAAATGACTGTATGATTTCATTCTGTATCATCGGACTCGTATACATTGAATTTTTGGACGATAGAAGTAGGTGGTTCTTCAAAACCTGGTCA
Organism: Trachelipus rathkii; assembly: GCA_015478945.1. Taxonomy (NCBI): domain Eukaryota; kingdom Metazoa; phylum Arthropoda; class Malacostraca; order Isopoda; family Trachelipodidae; genus Trachelipus; species Trachelipus rathkii. The sequence continues at coordinate 35,853 of JABUQX010070792.1, read as the reverse complement.
CCTCTATTTGTTCGAAACCTAAGAAGGCTTCTAAAATTTCCGTCACTTTCAGCTGGGGTTGATAATTCAATTCGTCCATAGTCACTTGAGCCCCTTAATGCAAGACCTTGCTGGCCACATAAACGTATAGTTTCAATTATTGGTACAAGTTTTTCTCTATTTTCCTTCACATTTTTCTCATTTTGTTATTTTGAGTGTCCAGTTTGTTTGTCCAAGCCGATCTTTCCGAACAAGATTTCAACATTATCTTTATATATATGTATTTTCTGAATAAGAGTCAATATTATCTTATATATATATATTATTATTATTATTATTATTATTATTATATATATTATTATTATATATATATATATATATTATTATGTTATGCTATATTATATATATATATAATACATATATATATATTATTATTATGAAGAAGTTATTATTACTAGTGCCTTATTTATATGTATTACCGACTTATAAGTCAGAATTAAATCTCAAAGTTGAAGTTGAAGAAGAACCGGAAAGATATAAATAGAATATGATTAAAATTTTTTTATGTAGCTATGTATAAAGATATTACATATATTATATATATATTATATATATATATGTTTGTAGTTTGTTTTTGTTTTCTGCCGAAAAACTATGACTGTCGAAAATTTCGGGGGCTGCAGCCCCCCCAGCCCCCCTGGTTACGCCCCCCGATATATAAGAGCAGTTATTATATATATATATTATTGGTTATTGGTTGTTATTATTGGCTATATTGGTTATTATTATTGATTGGAAGAAGAAAGAAGAAGAAGGGATAAGCATATCGCTATAGATTGTAAGAGTTATATATATATATATATATATATATATGTATATATATATATGTATATATATATATATATATATTATTATTATATATACATATATATATGTTGATATATAGTTACATAGTTATATATATATATAGTTAGTATATATATATATATATATATATATATATATATATATATATATATATATATATATATATATATATATATATATATATATATATATATATATATATTTATACAGGGTTGTTTGGTTTAAACTATTTGGTTTAATTTCAAATATGCTTTTTTTTTGTTTAAACCAAATAAAAGAATTGCCAATATTTGGTTTTATGTTTTTTTTTTTCTTTATGTTTTTTTTTTATTTTAATGTTTTCTAATAAATAAGTAATAAAAATGTGCTCTAAATGAAAGTATATATTACTATCCTAATTACATATTTAAATAGTAATTAAATGGGAGGAAAACTTTAATTACTCCATTTAAAAAAAAAAAATTATAACATCAAAATACGATAATAATAATTAAAAACAAATATTTTTCAATTATTTTTTCTTGGAGTTAAGAAAATTGCTATTAATATTCATCTCTCCATAGCCTATGTTTTATCCCATTATCACTGTTTGCTAACTACTTTAATGCCTTTCTTCAAGTTTTTACATCCTTCTTACTTTGGCCACTCCTACAAAAAAAAAAAAAAAAAAAAGACATTTGGTACATTATTTGTTTGATTTCTTCTTAATATATTGTCAATATCTAAACAACAACACTTATAATTAATATAGATCAGTATAGGATCCGAAACCTGATATGCTGCACTATTATTATAAGAATGCATTGAAAAATATATTGAAACAAGTTAAAATTTATTAAAGAACAGATTGCCAGAGCGATACTGTCCCCGTTGGCGAGACGTTAAGTTGAAATTGAATAGGATGTCTAAGAGAAATATATGTCAAAGTAATAACTTCCAACGTTCCTCAAGAAAAGTAACGACATAAAGAATGTTAGAATGTTGTAAGAAAATATAAATACGTAGTTGTAAAGAATGGAGTAAGAAAAGGAATAAACGAAAAAAAAATCAATAGTGGTTGCAACAATTGGAGCCATTAGAGAAGCAAGTAAACTGTTTTTTTTTTTCAGAGTAACAAGAAGGGTAAATTATCATGTGACAGAAAATTTTCTCAACATTATAAATGATAAAAACACATAAAGATAATGATAATAATAAGAATATAAAAGAAAAGCACAAAATGATGATGAACACAGAGAGCTTAATTATTCTGAGGAAGCATGAAGTAACAACTGTTGCTTAGATATTGATAATATATCAAGAAGAAATTAGCAAAATAATATATTAAATGCGTTTTTTGTAAGGTAAGTAGGAGAAGAATATAAAAACATAAAGAAAGGAAATAAAGTAATGGATTGCAACAATGGTAATGCAGAAAAATATTTACATTGGAGAATTATACAGACAAAATAGCACAAACTTTCAAGAATGTTATATATATATATATATATATAGTATATATATAGAAAGAAAAAAAAATATAATATATATATATATATATATATATATATATATATATATATATATATATATATATATATATATATATATATATATATATATGTAAAGTGATCCCGAAAGCCACATGCATGTAACTTTAAAACTATAACAGTTACAGGAAAATAAATATTTTTGATTTCAGCAAGTAATTTCATCGATGAAACTTAAAAAAAAAATTATTTTATTCTCTATATTTATTAATAACACCTTAAATATTAGTATAATCTTAGCCCTGGCGTTTCGCGCCTGATCAACCTCCCATTCTGCAGTAATACGAGAAAGAGTTACCAAATAGTGTTTTGTTTATTTGCTCTGGAGAAAATGTTATTTTTTCTTTTTATTTCTTTTTTAAGTGGTTCGAGCCGACGGAGGGACAGAGGGGGGACGAAGTTCCCCCGTCGTCCCCCGGTAGGCTGAGAAACCCCGACTCTGTCCATCTTTGTTGCTTACCCGTGGGGTATTCTTTTGTACTAAAGAAAATCAACATTTGGCACCTGTGCGTCCCTTGGAGTACTCGAGCTCCTTCGTATTCTCAAAACACGGTAAATTATATAAGTTTTCCAACATTTTTAACAATTTAAAATTTTTAAAAAGCGTTATTTTTTTATTTCATGGGTAAAAATGTCTCCTGATTAATAAAATGATATTTATTTTCTTCCTGTAGCTGTTATAGTTTTTGAGTAAGATGTCTTTCGATGTTGACTATATATATATATATATATATATATATATATATATGTATATATAGTATATATATATATATATATATATATATATATATACTTGTGTGCGCCTGTCGTACAATTTATAGGTGGTTGCATCTGACATTTCATTTAATAATATGTAATTATATATATATATATATATATATATAGTTATAGTTATATATATATACAGTATAGCTATATGAGGAACAACAGCAGTTACAGCAGCATATATATACTATATATATATATATATATATATATATATATATATATATATATATATATATATATATATATATATATATATATATTTTTTATTTTATATCTCCACATCCATATATTATATTATACATCGATTGAATGAATTCGAACACATTTCATAAAATTGAAGTGAAAATGCCTAAAGTCAAATTGAAACTTTGGTATTAAAGCAGCTTCACTCCTCTAAAAATATTTATAAAAAAAAAAAAGTTCAAATCTTTGTAAACTAATTAAACTCATAGTCTAACCTTTGCTTATGTATAGTTAAAATCTATTTAAACTAACTAAACTCTAAGATAACCTTTACTTAATTTATATATAATGTAATTTATTTGTATATTTATTTATAATAAATATACAAAATAAATATACAAAATAAATATAAAAAAAAATAAATGAAATAAAACGCATATGGCCCCAAGAGAGCTTTCAATACTTTATTGATTAAGTAGATTTTAAAAAATTTCGCTTAATCTAACTTGGAACCTGAGTACGAAATGAGCCATATATAGCAGCAGCACGAGCAGCATATATATATATATATATATATATATATATATATATATATATATATATATATATATATATATATATATATATATATATATATATATATATATATATATATATATATATATATATAGATAGATAGATAGATAGATAGATAGATAGATAGATAGATAGATAGATAGATAGATAGATAGATAGACAGATTAATTGATAGACTAATTGATAGATTGATAGATGACAGATAGATAGATAGATAGATAGATAGATAGATAGATAGATAGATAGATAGATAGATAGATAGATAGATAGATAGATAGATAGATAGAAAGATAGATAGATAGATAGAGAGAGAATTATAATACTAATAAAAGCAAGAGATCTGACAAACTGCAAACAAATTCATATTCGTTCGTTCGCCGAGACGTTGAATTATGGAACGTGAGAGTCAATTTTCCGAATTGTCTCGTATTCACAAATTTGAATTTCAGGATTGAAAACAAAGTGGTTGTTCTTGATATGCAAACCGCAAGTTGTAGGTATAAAGGGTCCACGCGGTCATATTTTCACACACAATTTTCTCCTCAAAAATGTATAGGGTATGTGTTGTAAAGTGTCTGCAACAATCATGTTGGTTTTACATTTGGACTATCTAAAATTTGATGACGTTTTTTTTTCATTATATAAGAACAACTGGAGTGTTATTATAATAAGATTTAATTTAATTTCTTTAATATTTAATCCTACTAAAAATTAAAGAATAAAATGATAAATAGTTATTATCACTAACTGGAAATTGTATAAAATGGTGGTTGCGCAAAACTGCAACCAGGCCACGAGCCGCCCCTGATATATATATATTATTAATAATATATATATGTATAGATATTTTGTATATATAGTTATATATTATATATATATGTTATTATATATATATATATATATATATATATATATATATATATATATATATATATATATATATATATCAGTGGTGGGCACTTGCGCGATATTGCGCGACTGCGTGAGTCGCACACCACCGAAACACTACCGAAAATATCGCGCAGTTGCGCAGACGTCAGGAAAAATCGCGCAGTTTCAGTCACGCATCGAAAAATTTTCGCGCGACCTTTTGAAAAATTGAAAATATGTATGGTGTTTCCAAAAATACTTTTCGCGGTCATTTTTTTATTTCAAGAGTCATCAAATTGAAGTGCTAACTTTTTAGTCTAACTAGTAATCATTTAATTAAATTAAAAGTTAATTTGATACGACTATACATATATATATCTAAGTATTTTCGATTTATTTCACCAAGTGACTTGGTTAAAATTTTCCTTTGTTGCTCGCCTATTTTGATAATTTGATGTTAAAAATCGCTTAGCTTCAATTATTCACCAAGAGCAGAACCGATGCGCTTATTTCTGGTACGTTTAACAGAACTCTATTGAATTTATTATAGTTTTTATGAATTTGAGCAGCATAGACCAGCGATCTCCAAACTTTTTTGATCGCGTACCCCTAGGACGAAAATAATTATATGTTGTACCCCCTATACAGGCATATAATATAATATAATATAATATAATATAATATAATATAATATAATATAATATAATATATACACGATATACACGATCACACACTCGCAATGATCGTGAGACTACTTCTTTGGCGTACCCGCAAGTATCATTCTGCGTACCCCACTTTGGAGACCACTGGCATAGACAAATAAAATTATTTTATAATATTGCTTTCCTTGTGATCAGTTAGCTTAACTCAACTAGCAACTTACAAAATTAAGATCCCTAAAATCGGTGTTAATGCTGAATACTTTGTTATTAGTTTTCAAGTTAGTGAAGTACTATAAAGAGAGTCCATATTTTAAACTTTTTTAATAATATTGTGATAATCTTTATAAAAGCTCGCTAGTCATGTCTTAATGATATTATGAAAGGTTACGGAAGTACTAAATGAAACGCTGTAACTTCTAAAACACTCTAAACTAGTTTAATTAAAGTTAAATTCTATAAGACCAAAACTTTACTGAAATTATTGCATCATTTAGGACCTAGACTGCTAGAGAATATTCCGTATGCTATTATGATTGTTTGATTAATAAATTAATAATGATTTCTTAATAATTATTTAATTTATTTTATATTTATTATTTAATGATTATTAAAATTTGATAAATATTATGATTAATATCTGTCTGATAAAGTGATAATATTAATTATTATTATTTAGTAAACCTTTTAATATTATTTAGAAATTAGAATGAATCATTCCTAATATTGTTTATTATTTGCTATCTTGGCACTAAAGAAAAGATTATAAAATTTGTGCGCGCAATTTCGCGCACACCCTCTTGTTATAAGCACTGCAAAAGTACTCATAGTGAAAGAGTTAAATTTATAATTTTATTAGAGCTTGTTGCAATAACTCTATAATCTTAATAAAAATGGGTACTGTACTACTAGTATTTAATTTATTTTCGTTTTTAGTTTACAGAACAATAATAGAGCATTAAAAAATTAATTTTGCTTGTATTTAAAAACTCATTTAAATTTCAAAAATTCTCTAATTGGGTCGTTTTATGAGCAAAACTCCTAGGCCTAGTAGGCGCAGGAGTATCTCTGGCGACTCTACTATCAGGACCTGCACACCTGTGGTACAACTGTACAAGTCAATCCGATCGGCGACTTTGAGGTGATGGAGTTGGACCAGGAAGAGGAAATCTTCACTCTATCTCTGGAGGAAGCGGCTATTGACGCTGATAATCAGCTTAGCCAGAACGTCAATGAGTTGAAAAAGGCCATTGAAGGTCTTGAAAGGTATAAAAAGTGTGATTATTTATCAGTCACTGATTACCCATAGGGATTATTTAATGTTTAGTCGATCACCGAATAAATATTTGAAAAACAACTAGAATGTTTGACTGTTTGTTGTCATCGATAAATGATAAGCTCATTTAAATTATTTCTTTTTTCATATTCTTTTTATTTGCAAGATATTTAAAGGCAGAGGTTAAGAAGGATGGTATTCATGCGAGGGTCGTTTGGATAGGGAAGGATTAGTGTATGCAACAAATATGTGGCAACCATGATACAATTTCTCTACCATATCTAAACATGGCCTCAAGAAAGATTATGAGAATGTAAGTAGTACAAATGTATAAGATTTCTTAAATTCTTTGTGCAAATTGAACTATTTTTTAACATATTTTGAGTCAGTGACTGTATTACTCATTAAAGATTAAAGTTATTTTGGATTCCGATTGCAGGTTCAGGATATTGTTTAACAGTCGCTAATAGATGACTTGATGCTGAATAAATTTCAGTATATATTATATATATATATATATATATATATATATATATATATATATATATATTATAATATATTATATATATATAAATATATATATATATTATATATAATATATATATATATATATATAAATATATATATATATAAATATATATAATATATATATAATATATTAGGATGTTCCAGTATTGGTATTGGTATTGGTATTGGTATTGGCCAGTATTGGCCGATTTTCGGTATTGGTATTGCTCCAAAAGAGTATTGCATTTAGCACAGGTATGATCATTGGTATTAGTATTGTATTGGTATTGAGTCAAAATGTGCAATACTGTTCAATCCTAAATTACGTAAAAAAAAAAAGGCCAAAGTAACAAAATGTTAATGATGTTGAAAACTTCCGTTCGAGAATTTTCTTGAGTCCTTTCTTTAAGATGGAGATTATTCTCGAAGATGGGTAACTATTCAGGGATGGCACGGGAAAAAATCAATTGATTTCCACGATTTTTAACTGATTTTTTGCTCCAAAAATTATGATTTTTTGTTTATATATATATATATATATATATATATTATTATAGTATATATAATATTATATATATATATATAATATATTATATATATATATAATATATATATATATATATATTATATATAATAATATATATTAATGAATATATATTAATTTTTGGTATATTTAAGTATTTTGATTTCAATAGAAAAAAAAAAAATTATAATAATAAATATCATAGCAAGCTTTCTACACTATAAAAAATGTCAACGGAAAGATCATGTCTTCAACATTGTTTCTTTTTATTTCTAATGCAAATTCATCAATATTACAAATAAAACTCTTTAAATGTTGCTCTTTCATTTTGTCACAGTCTTATAGGGCCTATTTTAAGATTTTGACTCAGATATAGGGCCTAGGTAAAATCTCGAAAAGTATGAAACTTACAAAAAAAAAAACGTTTTGTTACAAATTATATTTCGCGTTACGTTGACGCCACGAATCTCAAAAAATCCAAAAAAATTCCAAAAAATCAAAAAAAAATTCAAAAAATTAACATCATATAAAAGAAGCCGCATCACGAATATTTGGATCTTTCCTGATAGGCAAGCGCGAATGATCAGATTAGAGGAATTATATTGTTAAAAGATAAATTTTATTGGGTGAGGAATTATCTTTTAGGTGTTTTGCGTGAAAAAAAAACATTGTTTGTTTGCTGATTAAGAATATGTTACTCTCAAGTTTCCTTAAGTATGCATAGTTTTCTATTTAAAATGTCTTTGTAAATTTCTTTATTATTTCAAAGTAAAGTTTTACTTTATCATAAAAGGAGCTTGTTCATTTTATTACTTATATTTTTGGTGAATTGAAAATATATTTTTATTATGCGTAATTTGAATAAAATGGTTATCTAAAAATTTGTTTTTCTCTTCCTCCAAAGGTAAACATTTAAATTTCTTTAAGTTTCTAAAATATAAAGAATAGATCTTTTTTATACATAAAAAATTTACAATAAAATATTGTTATTGGTATTGTTATTGGTATTTATTAGTATCATTGGTATCAAAAGTTAGCGCTTGAAGTAGTGAGAGTATTGGTTTTTGTATTGGTATGGCCAACAATTCAGGTTCTGGCACAATCACTAAGTATATATTATATATATATATATATATATATATAATATTATATATATAATATAATATATAGTATATATATATATATAATATAATAGTATATATAATATATATATATATATATAATATATATATATAAATATATAGTAATATGCTGGTAAGGTTATATATATTCAGGTTAGGTTAAGTTAGTTTAAAGTAAATAAAACTGAAAAATAAGCTTGATATTAAAAACTGACTTTGCAATTACAATATAAATCCTTATTAACACCAAACAATTTTATAAACAAGATTAATTTAATGTATTTAAAATTAGGCCACAATTTATTTAGAGGGACATAAAGCCATAGAGGGACTGAGTAAGAGAGGTCGTCCAGCCCGTTCAAGGTCCAGGGACAGTAACTTGCCCTCCAAGAGGTGCCATCTGAGCCTTTATTAGAGCTTCACAAAGAAGAATAAGATGAGCAATGTCCAGGCAATGAATGCATATATGACGTAAGTAATATTAAATTTTTTAATTGTTTTTTTCCTACTATTTGAACAAATAGTCTGAGAAAAACAAGAATTTAAAATTTGCTTGTGTATATAAATTTATTGTCACATTCTTTACTTTCTTATATACTCTTTACACACTAGGTTTTATGTAGATATGATGCTGCCTCTAAGCATGACCGATAACTCAGCATTTAGGGAGTTCATTGGAGGCATCTCAAACTTTCAACTCCCCTCTAGGAGAACCTTGAGCAGAAAATTGAACAAGGTTTTCGATAAGACCAAGGGGGAACCTTATTAATACCCTCAACAGTAAAAAAAAAAAAAAAAAAAAAAAAAAAAAAAAAAAAAAAAAAAAAAAAAAACGTATCAACAATGGAGACTCGCATGTAAATGCGAGTAATTTTTTTTTTTCGAATAATCGACTGGTCCATTTATTGACCACAAACTTCATCGAAAGAAAGCTACGTTAGGATGTCGAAAGCTGAAGGTAAAAAATCATTCTGCTGAAATTGACAGGTTGGAACACTTTATATATATATATATATATATATATATATATAATCTATTTATATATATATATATATATATATATATATATATATATATTTTTTTATTATATATAATATATATTATAAATAGTATATATATATATATATATTAGTGATGGACGATTCCAAATTTCCAGCCGATTGCCGATTCATTACCGATACCAGTCAAAAGACCGATTCCGATTCCGACTTACCGATTCCGATTCCGATTCCAATTCGTTTATATATATATATATTATATAATAATATATAATATATATATATATATATATAATATATATATATATATAGTATATTTATATATATATATATATAATTATAAATATTATATATATATATATGCCTAATTTTTGCTAAATTCGTCTAATTGTACGTGCTTAAAACAAAATGTACATAAAAGTTAAAGTCTTTTAATTGGTTTTATTCTTTTTATTTACTTATTTAATTAATATCTTTTAATTTATTTAACCACTGAAAAATAATAGCAATTATTTAGAAAATTTACAATAAATGGAACAAATTTAATTCATTTTTTGTTTAAAAAAATCCTTTTTAATTTTTATTTTAAAAAGTAAGATCTTGAAGCAAAATTATCTATTATTATTTGTAGTCAAAAGGCATGACTCTTAAATTGTAGTTCAAGAACATTAACATTTTTCCCGTTTCTGAGTGCATCCGATTTTATTAGGAGAATAATGATCCTTCAATTCTGAAGAGTCTCACTTTCCACGAAAAGGGGGCGAGCTTAAGTATTTTCTAGCAAGGACACCAAATGCTGAAAAAGATACTTTTAACCGATGGGCAGCATTGTGGGGACCGCCCGCATTTTTAATAAGTTCATTACTTTAATATTAGCGGCATTTCTACTTTATTAACATTCTGCACCTTGTGACCGTAATGTTGACTATTCCCCTAATCGATGTTTCTTTGCTGTTTTAACTCTTATCTCCTTAAATTCCGAAAAACAGCTTTCAAAACCAAAGTTACTTTTTTCGCCCCAATCTGTTGATCAATGAGATAAAACTGCATCTGTGCTTGAAGTTGATTCAAACTGGTTTCCTTTTCTTTATGCAACATATATCTTGCACATCCATTGCTTAAGAATATATTCTACCTCGTGTTTATTGTCATTAGTTATCCTTCAAGGATAATGTAGTTTTTAAAGCGTTAGATCAAGGGCGGGTAGTAAGCAATAGATTTCTTACAGTAAAGTAAATGCTTGATCTATTTTATAAATCACTAGAGGGTCAAGATATAATCCAAGTTGCTTCAAATAATCCTTTTTTCTGAGCTTTTTCAAACAACGCTGCAATGGACTTTAGATTTGAGTTTAAAGAAGATACATTTTAGTTCTTGTGACTCAATAAATTTGTACAATCTCCAAATTCTTTAGTAATTTTAACCCTTTTTTCAAGAACTTTCCGTTGGTTCTAAGAGCAGGTTTTGAATGATCACTGCCAATATGAAATGAGAGCCGTCTTTTGTTCAAAAATTTTTGAAAGCATATGATACTGGCCTATACAATTTGTCCGTACAAATTTGAAAAAATACATGTCTGTATGTCGATTGATCTAGTTGTAGTCTTCATTCTTGCAATAAACTTGAGCGAGTGATTAAAATGACATGCGATTTGTTTGCATATGATATATTTTTTTCAACGTCTCTTTGTTCAAAGTATGGCCATCATAGGAACTAGTGTCAAAAGTGTAAAAAAGCAAGGTAATTCCTGAAACCTGCTTGTGTAACTCCTGCAGCCATATTTAGTGCGTTATCCCTTACTATAGCATGAGTTTTATTAGTAGAATATTGGATTCTTCCATAACATTTTGTAGACAATCACTATATATTAGATGCGTTGTGATGAGATACGTGGAAAAGTGGAACCGGAAGGATAACATTTATATGCAAAGCTCCAATTATTACAAGCCTACAAGCAAATATTCACTGTTCATTACGAGTTCACGGGTCATGATAAATTATCAAAACTATTACATAACATGACTACGAAACATGGCCAAATGTTGCCCACCATGACTGTCTGAAAATGCCTAACATATCTTAGGCTCTACGTAAAGATGCGCCGCTCAATCAGTTTTCTTTAATTAAATAGAATTAAGAAGAACTGAAATTAAAAAATCAATACGGCAGATATCGAAATATTGTCATGAAATATCCAATAAAGATCGAATAAAAAATCTATTTTTCAGATTGTATACACCCGAAAGAATCGTACAATTTTGCCGATTCCGATTCCGATTTCCGATTCCGATTCCTGAAAAACAGCCGATTCCGATTCCGATTCCGATGGCGATTCCGATTAATCGTCCCATCACTAAATAATATATATATATATATTTATATAGTATAATATATAATATATATACTATATATTATATAATATATATATATATATATATATATATATATATATATATATATATATATATATATATATATATATATAAATATATATTTGTGGATTTATTTCAGCACTTAATCTAATTAATTGATCCTTAGGAGAGTCAGACAACCCAACTCCTGGCTGACAATGAGTGACATACATAATAAATTCGGTTTAAGCGGGAAACTAGCAGCAACTACAACCGATAACGGACGCAACTACTGTGCGGCATTCCACCATTATGGAACAGAGGAGGTGGATGTTCAGTCTGATGAAGACCCTGAATTGGTGGTTGGCATGCCTACAGAAATCCACAGCAGGCTAGTGGAAGCTGAAACTGAAGGAATCATTGAAATGCCACATCACCACCGCTGTTGGTAAGTACTAGGTACCATACTTTTGAAAATAGTTTTTCATCAAATTTGTATAGATAAACTTTTGCATATTTAATCTTATCAAAATACAAGGAAGTTGATGTACCCTATGGCAACCTGTCTGGACAAACTCCAGGAAGAAGACTTGAAGAAGACATGGCCTATATGGGAACCATCCTAAATCAACTCCACCTTATGAAGTATCACCTTGAAAAGCTGAGGGATGGTGGTACTCTCCAGCATGACATGCCACTTGTTCAGGCCTTACTGAAGGCTTATGGCAAGCGGTTCGCTTATTTTTACAGTGACATGAGAGTCCTTATGGCCACTGCCACCCACCCCATTACACCATTAACGTTTTGGAGAGCATTACTCCTGAGATTTTGGCAGCTGCCAAGGAGAGAATCGTTACCTTTCTGGTACATAGCATCGGATCTGAAGTAGAAGAGGAACAGCATAGCTCCTCGGAATTCATGGAGTCTGCTGAAGGCTCAGACAAAATAGACCTTCTTATGGGCAGTAAAAATAATTCTGAAGGAAGGCAGGATAAATTAGGTGAGATTCTAAAAAAAAACCCTGTACTGCTGGAAGCGAACCCACATCAAGACCCCTCTCACCAAGGACATCTTTCCTTTTCAACATAGGTAGGCTTGGGCACCTCGTTCATAAAGTACAACACACCCTTCCCTAGTTCTGCTTCTGTAGAGTAAGTATTTAGTGTTGGTGGGGATATTTTGAGGCCAAAGATTTCCTCCTTAACTGCTATTAATTTTGAGCAGCTAGTCTTAATGAAAGGAAACATGGATCCCTTTTTCTTTGAAGTGGACTCAGAGGAAAATCTGGAGATTTAGTGATGTTTATTCACTTTTTAATGTAAAATTTTTAAAAATAAATAAAAAATTTTTTTTGTAAGGATATATATACCTTGTAATATTGAAACTTTTGTGAAGTCACGCATTTTCGCACTTAATCGCACATTAGTCGCGCAAGCAAGAAAAATTCGCGCATCGCGCAGTAGCGCTAAAGTCTGTCGCGCACTTTTTGAGGGTCTAAACACTAAAAAGTCGCGCAGTCGGGCTTTCGCACCACCTTTATCTCGAGCAGCGCAGTAGCGCTCGCGCACTACCCCCAAATGAGTCGCGCGCCCAGCTCTGATATATTATATATATATATATTCAATAACCGCGCTATATAGATATATATATATATATATATATATATATATATATATATATATATATATATATATATATATATATATATATATATATATATATATATATATATATATATATATTAATAATATATATAATATAAAATATATATATATGTTTTATGTATAAAAATAATAGTATATATATATATATATATATATATTAGTGAGCAGCAGATGTCATTTTTTTCGGCTATCCGCGATGCGGATGTTGATTTAATATCTGCGGATGCGAGTTTTATCTTATATTTGTATAAGAACGGCGACTATTTTGGTTATATAGCCAAAATTATGAAAAAAGAACTAATATAGTATATAGACATTTATAAAACGTAAAATATGAAAAAATAATGAATAATTGATAAAGAATATAAATAATTAAGAATACCAATCACTTATAATATACCTCACCTCAAATGAAGCCGACCAATAATATATAATTAACATGATATTGTTTACCAGAAGCCGGACGGAGACCCATAACTTAAATGAGCAAGCACCACCAACCTCTTTCATCACAAGCTACCCCCTATAATGAAATAGAGTTACAATGAATATATACCTTTTGCCTACTATGAAATTTAAAAATATAGGAAGGTTGATGCTTAGAGAACAATATATCAAATTGTAATCTACCTTCTGATAGAGATCATATACTTTCATCAATTTATCCCGCATTGCATAAATAACATCTCTCACTGGAAATACCTAGTTGGGGGACAGGCCAAATAATTGTCCCACAGTGTGCCAAGAGTTTACTGCGAGTTTGGGAAACCACTACGATAATTTGCTTAACTTACCACAAACTCGAATGGGGCGTTATCATGACAATTTGTCTAGTCGTTTTTCTGGTGAATAGTATTCAATCATTCCACTACATCATTTTGTAATGGTAACACAAATAAACAAAGAAACAAAAAAGAAAAAATTTTTAAGCTTTGAAAAATTATGGAATGATAATTGTTTTCTCTCACATTCATGCTGGCTTAATAAATAATATAATTATTGCCAGTGAATCGTGATTATCTCATCGTCTCAATGCTTTCTTAGTGAAGATGCCGTTTAACATAGTAGAAATATACGTTATTATATTTCTTTGTAAAATGGGTGCACCAATTAATAAAACCTGTTCGGATTGAAGTATTATCAACTAAAAAAAAAACTGAGACACAAGGAAGTGAAACAAGCCACCATTAACACTTGTAGTGGAACTAAGAATAAGAGAAGAATACAACCAAAACAAACTACCAACATTTCAAGACGAGAGATTCATAAAGTATAGTAATGCAAATAAAAATAGAAGTTCATAAAATTACACACAGAACACACAAAGTAGCGATTTTTCTAGAACAACCATACGCGTATATTAAGCCTAAATTACCCTTATCAAATTCTCATTCTTTTTAAACCGTCATCCATTTTCATCATTAGAAGAATGTTATTTAAAAATATGCCTAACAACATCCTTATGTTGAGATAAATGGAGTATTACAAATCGGAGGAGCAACGTAAGAGCGCTTGTTTTTTTTAATCTATTAATCTCTATTTTTGGCAATTTCCCTAATCAGATTAGTAATCAAAAGCCACTAAAAAGTCTAGTGTGATAAATAAAAACGTATTAATCCACATAGATAGGATAAAAGGAATATGATATATCTTGTGAGCAAATAAACACACACAGTTCTTACGATAACACAAAGCACTAGTAGGTTTTTTGAGTTAGCTAGCTCATATTATTTAAACAGAATCCATCAGATTCTAGAGAAGAAATATAGTCTAGTATATCTTCACATCGACATAGAAGCACACTTTAAGAATAAAGACTGAGGAATTTTACTAAATTTTAAATAGAAAACCCATCACGAAAAAATAATAAACAATTATCGCGCAGCAACTCACCACCGGAAGCCAGCCAACTCCAACGATATGGGGGAAAATTGATGAGTTTATCTATGGAAATCACTACTATGACTCCCATCCATTCCAAACCAATCTGCCGACAAAATCTCAATTCCAACACCTTTGAACTGGGCAAAACGAGACAATACCATATCAACATTATCCATTCCCAACCTAAAATAAACACATATTACTAAATTTATATTATACAAAAGCCTCCCAAACTATTATTAAACTTCTACTTTGCCTGAAATTAAAGAAAGAAGAACATAACCTCAAACTCCCAAAAAAATCGAACCAGATTAAAGAAGATATTCTCCATCTCTAGTGATGCTAAAATAAGTCAATTTCAAGTACAAATGAAGAAACGCTACTCTCACTTTTGGCGAATATAAAATATATATAATTTAATAATATAATATAAATATATATATATATAATATAAGATATATATATATATAATATAATATATATAATATTATATAATAATAATATATATAAATATAATAAAATATTAAATATATAATAATTTAATATATAAAAGAAGCATTTCTCCTTTATATAGACACACTTATCTAATATCTCCATGCGACGGAAAATTCATTTCTCAAAACCTAAATTAAGTCAAAATCCTATTTCAGAATTCCTGTTGAAGTATTGAAGAGCAATATGGATAGAGGAGGTCGAGTCTATATATAATAAATATAAATATAATATATAATATATAATATATATAATAATAAAATATATAATATAATATATATATATATATAATATATAATATATAAATAATATATAATATTATATGTCACCACAACTCACGCAGACCCTATCAAGGAGGGGTGTTACAACGTCTCAGAAAGACTCAGGCCACACTAATGCCAAATTACGCAGATGGAAGCACAACGCAACTTTGAAAATGAGGAGATAAATTCACAGAAAGACACAGAAGGAAACCACAGAACAGAGTGCAGGAAAGAAAGAAGCACCCCAGCGCCTGAGTTACCAATATCCACACAAAAACTCATGGCGGACACAGCACCCCTTGGCTACGGCGTGCGCCGTAAGTTGTACGCGATTCAATCCCAGCATCCCGCTGCTACCTAAGAAAAAATAAAACACCAACATCGCCCGCAAAAATAGAGCCTCAATGAAGTGAATATATGAAAGTTTATATCTTTGGCCTTTGACTCACCTGTCCAAAAAGCCGGGTAAAAACCAGACCACCCCAATAATGAGAGCATACCCAAAAAGCGGATACCCTTGTATAGCTCGAGAATGAGAAGAAAAAAAAAATCACGCACAAAAGAAATACTCCCAGTTTCTTTAAGGCCCCCTAGCAACCCTTGAGTAATTTCCAAACATTTTTTAATGTAAGGCCAAGAGTTTATATTCAACAGAAGACGAGAAAACCGTCGAAAGAGTCAGGAAGAGTTTGGAAGTTTAAAAAATTGTAGAAGTTTGACGTTTTTAAAGAAATAATTCACAATGACACGACCGCCACCTGGAATTCATCCAACTCGAGGAATAAACGGAAAAGATTAGACGAAGCAATTCTTAGAAGAAAAAAGGAGCGAATTTTGTAAATGGGAAAAAAGAGTCGAGCAGCGGCAAACGAGGGAAAGATATGCAGGAGAAGATCGAAGGAAAGTGAAGAATAAAAAAAACAACCAAACAACCACAAGACAGAAAAAGAAGAAAGTCCCACAACAAACAGCCAATAGACAGAAAGAAAGAGACAAAGGGAAGCAAAAAAAGAAAACCCAAAGGAAGACGTGGCAGAGCAGGACCGCCCAGAGCCGGCAAGCGTTGGATGTAGGCAACCCACCACGCAAGGCTTCCCATAGGCGCAAGGCGGAAACAAAACCATAAAAAGAACGCCAGAACCGCGGAACCGAAAGCGGACGGGCCAGCCCAAAAAAGAAGGCCAAGACTAAAAGAGGAAGAAAGAGAAGATAAAAAAAAGAAAGAGAGAAAGAGAAGAGAATATATAATATGGAAAGAGAGAGAAGAGAGAGATATAAGAAAGAAGAGATAAGAGAGAAAGAAATAATAGAAAAGAGTTAAGAAAGTAGAAATAGAGAATAAAGAGAAAAGATAGAATAAGGAGAGAGAGAATAAGAAAGAGAGAGATAATATATAGAAAGAAAAAGAGAAGGAATGAGACTCAAAGAGGAAGAAACATTTAGAAAAATAATGAGAAAAAAAAGAAGGAATGAACAAGAGTGGGGAACTGGGAAATAGTAGAAACGAGGGCGAATAAGAGAGAGAGCGAAACAAGCCCAATAGACCAGCGAAATAGAGAAAAGAATGAAGAAGAAGAAAAACCTGTTTTTTAAAAGAAAAACAAAAAAATAACAATACAGGAAAAAGTGAGCATAGGGGAAGCGCAAATCCAGGACTACCACACGAGCCTAAGAATAAAGAAATATAACAAGGCGTTATTAAGAAAATTGCCGTTCAACTCAATTGTTCATTATATCATTCTTCAGAATTAACCGTAGTAAATATTTTTAATTAATAAAAAATCTTTATCAAATTCATCGACTAACAAAAGCTCAGCGCAACAGTCAAGCACCATGCAAAGCTTAAATGCAACGAAAAATGACGCGGATGCTCAACGCAAGTGCCCAACGCATTGTGACATGCATCGACGTAAAATAAAATAAGTAATATATATATAGGTAGTATAGTAGTATAATCATAATCACCCCTCAGAATATAAGCTAAGCCCTTAACTACTCCAATATCACTTATATATAGACCCTTCTGCGGCGATAAAAATAGTAAGATACCTATATATATATTAAACGAGAATACTAATAGCTATATAACAATCAGCTAAAATACCAATAACACTATACTATAAATAGATACCTATAGTAAACCTACCTAAAACATACCAGACATACTAATTAGAAAGGTACCACTTGTATAACTAAATTAAGAATTTTATTAATCTTTTATTTTTTAATTGGATGAGTGCTCACCTCCCGAGATTAAGTATTAGTGTTCCAAATTACAACTAAACAGCCAAATAAGACATCCGTGCAAAAATTTAGAATCAAGAAATAACTATGTAAACAAAACAGAAGCCCACGTGAACAACTCCAAGCCTTGTATATATTTTTCTCCCCCGAGTGTTTGTTATTTCCGCCACCTTCAGGCTATCATCTTCTTAGTAGTGGAACAGTAAGCTGATGAATAGTTTAACTGATCAAGCAAACTCATTCACCACATTTAACTTCTCAAAAATACACCCTATGAATGGAGAATTACAGTTATCCACAGGGCTATCATGAAAATACGCCTTGATGTATGTGGCAATAATATGATAAAAAATAGAGAGAGGTTCAAAACATTGCCAAGAAATACTATATTAGTTTAATGCACCATTTCAAATCCACACAGTCAGTATATGCCGATGTAAACGACATCCCTAAAATGGCCCGCCCGAAGGAGTCATTCACACACACCACCTAATAAAGAACTCCGTGTAAGAATCAGTAATATATAATGTTTGAATAATTTTTCAAGTTGTTTTATAATGAATTTCCGGCTCGAAAGAAGAATATGAATGACGTTTGGTTATGGTTCATAAATTGAGACAAACACTAATAAGACACTGGGAGATTACGCACCTGCCATCACACACCACCACCGAAGAGCTGCATCAACCGGAAGCAAATTCCTAAATTTCCAGCCTATTAACACATAGAGCGTTGTGGATCCAAATAATTGAAATCTTACGAGCTGGGAATGAAAGTAAGAATCATACCTTGTAAACTTGATGAAATGAACATCAATATTTGGCGGAAAGCAAATGATACCTACTAATTACACCCAGACGACACCACCGCCACAACCCACCACAGAAATGAAGAACACAAAAGTAAAGTAATATGAAATAAAATTCGTAATAGAGGAAGTGGAACGTATAAACTTCAATAAAAAAGCTAAAAAATAAAGGTAGGTGAACATTTTATTTGTAGATAGAGGAAAAAAATTTAAGAATTGAGAATTTTATCCCTAGATAATCCTATTTTGATATATTGGACTACTATCAAAAAACTGCACCTAGCAAAATAAAACGATAGAATGACACTAAATGAAACCAATCAAATTGTTTACTAAAACAACAAAGACAAGGACATGATCCTAGGTCAATGTTAGGAATTGATATGAAACAAGCTAATAAAGGAAAGAAAATTGATATACCTAGATCTAATTAACTCCATCCAAAAACGAATCGATGCACCCGAAGATAATGAGATGAAACAGCTAATTTCCTTCACGAGATAATATATTGCTCCGCACTCGCACAAAGAATTTTGGTATCAAAACTATTCAAACACCCCTCCTAATATTAAAAATTTCTTCACAGGAATAATAAAAACTCAGATACGAAATCACACTCCCTAACCATGAAAGCCCATACCAATCCCTCCCGGCAATTGGATGAAAGCTCGCACTGACATAACCGAGAGGTAATGAAATCACCAACAAGATTGGAAAAAAACAACGAAAGCATTTACTAAAGAGAGCCCCTTAGCTTCCAATTCAAAAAGAGAAAAAACAAGAAGAGACGCAAATCGAAACTCACCAAAAAAGTTTAAGCTACAAACCTACGCATTTGACTAACTTTAGCACAATTGCACAAAACGCAGTGGAAAAATGATGAAAGAATGCCTGTTCATACACTAAGGTGCCTATACATATGGCTTCTCTCAGGATAGCCTACACCCTTAAAATAACAGACTGAAATCACCACACCCACGAAATCGTAAATACTCATCGGTAAAAATTAGAAGACCACAACCATATAATCGAATCAATAGTCGGATATGAAGTGAAAAAGATAACAGACAAGTAATCCACTCACAAACATGCGTCTTAATACCAACCTGCGAGCCACAAATATAGATAGTGCAACAAGAATCAATGAACACAAAACATGGTTTTCTATATTGGTAACGACACTACTCGATAGATATAATTAAGCAATCATCCTCAACAGTGTAGCATAAATTAACAAAAAAACTAAGATGACAGGAACACATGAAAAGAAAATAGTCTGTAAGCAGATTGTTACTGATAACATTAAAGAAGCGACAATATGAATTACCGCATGTAACAAGCGCAAAGGAACCCTCCAGATAACATAATGTGTCCAACAAAGCACCGAAATCTAAGACCAACACTATCCACCTGCCGCCCAAATATCCCGGGTACACTAAAAATTTGGGAATTCGAACTTAAGGTATCGAGCAGAGTTATATTAGGCAGAAAGATTAAAACTTAGAAAAGTATAGAACATGTTATTTAGCGGCTAGCCGTCACTAACCCTCCACTATATATAGAGCATAAATATATCACTTGAAAGATTCCAATATAGAGTATTAATTCTCAAAACCGTACCACTCCAAATCACACACTCACTTTTTCGAGACCATCATAACTCTGAATTCATATATTAATGTTCTGATATCCGTACCAGCACACCGTCCTGAAAGATGTGATAAAACTATTAAAATGTTTACCGAGAATCCTCCCAGAGATAAATATTGCAGGTTAAAATCCAACAACCAGCCATCCACAAGGCTCATCTATCAAGAACCACAAATTTAAGACGATACTAAGCTACAATCGTAGGAGATTCATTAACTATTATTTGCTTTAGCACAAATGGCAAGCCAAATTGTCAACCGTCATATCTAATGTACATGGACGGGAATTTAAAACAAAAAAATAGAATATACAAATACCGCTTCTCTGAGACCCATAACAAACCCAAATTCCGCTAATATATCTTAGATGAAACTCCATAACCGCCGAGAATAAGAGATTTTAGTGCACACGAACAGAAGAAAACACTACGTAACGAATCACACAAAGCACAATATAGAACACTCCACACTCACACCCAAATATCTCACAAAGGCATTACAATACAATTACAAAAATGATAGAAAAAACTATATTATAACTCCCTAATCTAAAGCAATATGAACCGCACCACTCAATCACCATATTCTCAGACAGTAAAATAGTACACAACTATTATATATAGTATATAAATGTATGAAAAACGATACTTGGATCCACCTATTGTCACTGTCAAATATATCAATTATTCAATTTGCTACTAAATGAAGCGAGATAAAAAACATAAAATTATTGTAAAGCCTATAACACAATTATTCAAAAACCCGGAATTAACATAGCAGAAAACCAGAAATTATAAAAGCCTTAAGAACATTAAGCTGCCATCCCACTACTATAAGTAATATCCAAACATAATCATCATACTAAAACAATAGCGTAAAATAGATAGATGAAACAAAACAAGAAGATAATGCCATATAAGCTTATATAGACATACTCCATATTATCAGACTTAATAAACAAGAAACAGCAACTAAACACTCCAAATATAAAATGATAAACAAAAAAATAAGGAAATTGCCACTGAACATCAGAAATCCTAATTGCACGTCAATACACGAGAAAGACAAAGCGAAACAAAGATGAAAAAACTAAATGCAAGGAAACTATCTGTATCGGCTCAAATTAATTCATAGACCAAAGAAAATGTTTATTATAACAATGATGATACACAAATTATTTTGGTAAAAAAATTAGATTATCCAGAACCAAAGCTATAAAATGAATTTAAAACAGATATAACCTAACAAAGACCCACTAAATATAAACTCAACCAAACGTAAAATGTACCTTAAAGATTCAAACTAATACATCACAACACGGAAATCTCTCAAAAAACAAAAACTCCATCAGATAAAATGGAGACCCGAATTAATAAGAGGATTATAAGACAAAACGAAAGATTCACCACAACAAACACACCAAATAAGGAAACAACAATTGCAAGCTATAATTAAAAAACCGCCAAACAACCCTGAATGCAGACAAGTGAATAGAGTTAATAAAGATAAGATGTAAGGATTTACACTGATCATAAACGAAGAAACAACCATAGAAATACTGGAAGAACAGACAACACCAAGACAAACAAGTTTAATCTTAAAAAAATGCTGCACCGGATAAACAAATTGTTTTCTAATGCCTATAGTAAATTGAGACGCTTATCGTGAAATAGATTTATCCGACCAAAAATTAAAAAGTAGAACTGTAAAGACGTGAAAGATTTGATACAACATCTAATTCTCACCAGAGTAAAAAAATAATTATTTCAAAGGCGAGATATCAATAACGTACATCACACATATATAGAACGGGAATAAAAATCAAAGAATAAGAAGAATAGCAACATATAAAATAACACATAAACACACACTTAAAATGAAAAAGAGCTAGCAAGTTCACGAAGAACTTAACCACGAGTAACAACTATCTGAATAATCCAGGTATAAATTCAAAGCATAACAGTTATCAACAAATCAAACACTTTAACCGATATAGTACAAGAACGGCGCCTTACGACGATTACAATGCATAACAATATAGTATTCACTCTCAAGATTTACATATTGAACCCACTCACTCACTAAATCACATTAATACTTAGAGAAAACAAGCACACAACTAAGCGGGTTGGTGTAGGTGGAGTGAATCGAACAAACTTTCACTGCCCAAACTTGATTCAAACATTATGAAATTAGTTGACACGCCTAAGTAATAAAATCGTCAAAACAAAAAACTAAAACAGATATACATAAAGGAATAACGTAATAAAATAAATAGTATCAAAGACTAACCTAATACAACTAACTATATACTCAATGATAAAAACATCATTATAATCTATAACAAATGGTAAATTATTTATATTAACAATTATGAATTATAAATACGATGAAATTATTTATTCAATGTTAAAATAGTTGAAAATATTGATCCACTGTTACAGTAAAAACAAGGATAAAAAATCACCCACTATTAAAAAAGGTTAATAAACTGATCCACAGTTAAAAAAAGTAATAAATATATAACTCAAATTAGTAATTCCAAAACTGCTCTTTAATGAATTATAATCATTACTAACTTTCTCAAGCATACTCAACATATATACGATAAATACTTACATTAGATAACTAATATAAATACATTATGCACAAAATAAATAATAGTATCAAATAACTCACTAATCGAATCATATAAAGACTAAAACTAAATATACCAAACTATAACTAAAAGTTATAACAGATATCTAATAGTAAAAATTATTTAACAAATAACTAATATAAAAATCAGATATAAAACACATATATATATATATATAATATATATAAACTAAGTAAACTACTTTTTATATAAATACTGCTCAGCCACCCTCATTCACATAACAGTAGAACGAACCCCGACCACGAATTAGAAAGCTATTCTCTCACACCCACGAAGTAACCCATTGCTAGATAAATAGTATCCTAACTCACGAGTCTGTACCTGACCTAAACCCCTCACCTCACGGAATTATCACACAATACAGATCACTCTTCCCAATTCGTTTACACTCCAATAACAAATCACACTATTAACAACTCACACGAGTGTGTGGAAAACGACAACAATGTACCAAAAACCCCCCTATTACACAGAAGATTAAGATATAAGCCGTTCTGACCCTATTACCCTAAACTAATACAGACGCCCAAATACTATATATACCCACTGTCACCTGCTACATAGTCTATACTAAAAAGTATATAGAAAATCATTATCTTAACCTTACCAAAATGAAATATAGACACCGAGTTGAGAGAGAACTCTACATCTCTTAATCCTACAAAAACTTAATCGATCCGCCAGTACGCAAATTCAAGAGTTAGCTTCAGTCTACTGTAACCATATCACCCCTACAATTAATCACCTCGAAATAATAACCAGGAATATGAGCCGTCTCTATAACAAGAACCGCCTTAGGAAACATTCATTACGCTGTATGACACTCTCAGCACAATGAATGCGCGTTCTTCGACATATTCAAACCACGCATTAATTTGATCCCTGAACCAGATTAATAGCTTACGCACAAAAGCTCTCCAAAGTACACTTCCACTACCTGTTGGTTTCCTCATTACTATATGCGAGCAAGCTTAGACCAAACCAATAGATACCATTAATACTTAAGTATTTCTAATTACAAGATCTCTCAAACATCAAAAATAATCAAGAGAACTTCTTGAGTATATAGAGACCTAAGCCGAGCGACTTATAACACTTCCTCTTAATATTACTGCCACCAATAAAGTAAACCAACATGATATCCTACCCACGGGTTCTGTCTTATCTATCTACTAATTAATATATACTTACTTAATGACCCAAACCTTCAACAATAATAACCCAAACATCGACTCAACTACCATCAAAAAACCACTACTGATCAATCAAATACCTCCCTAACCACAATTCAATTATAGCACAATAATAGACAACCGACCCGTTCTCCCAATAACATAACCTCCATAATTAACACATATGTCCTCCACCACCTCTTGTTCTAAGCCTTCAAGTCACCATCTTGTAACCTATCACTCTCTCCTATACTTTAATCTTTTCCGAATCCCCCTAATTCACAATCTCTTGCATCTAAGATACCAGAGTAAGGCAATATACCACCATTCTGGCTCGTCTCAAAACACATTGAATCTAGAATAATTCAATGTACTTCTGAAAATGTATACTATGTTAGCTCTCCACAAACTAACCACAAAACTCTAAAGACCAGCAAACTAATCCTCGAACTTTCTCGTGCATAAACTCTCTTAACGATGCCCGCCCTATTGGCTAAATCAATCATCTCCCTGTATAAAACAAAATAAACATCCCTAAATGGCCAACAAACATAACAAAAATCACATAAGTACATACTATCGTGAGAGAAGAAAACCTCACATGACAAAATGTTTACATCTAGTCAACAATAAAAGAAAAATACATGAGGATGTTACATCCTTATGAGAAAACCATGCTAGATAATAATATTCCCACCTGCTTCTACAAGTTTCACATACCAGCCCACCTACACACACGTCTCAATACCCCCCTTGTATTGGAAGTACTATTCTACAAATATTCTGCCGAAGAGGGGGCGCTCTGGGCCTCCACCCGGCTCCATGGTTTGAGCAAAGAGTCCCCGAAGAACCAAGAAGACCAAAAAAGATTCCTTAAAAATAACCTAACTCCTTTTGATACCTATCACTATTAGCTTCAACCCCAATGGACCTACGTATCTTTATAGCAAGCGACAGGATAAATCAGTTAAACCGTACATTAAAATAACTTATATGTCATAAATAACAACCGGATAACCACACCAGCGGCGGCAAGAGATAATCGCAGGAAACTAATACCACTTAACGCGTAAACCACACACCTCCTTACGACGCCATATTACCAAGTAGAACACAATAGGAATATCAGCTAATAGCTGAATCTGCGACAACCTCACCTATTCTGTTAGATCTGTACAAGAGATCGATCCACCGCCACAACAAGTTAAGAGCTCTCTACACTGCTAAAGCCAGATAACTTCCTCCCTTCTTTACCACAACACACTGATATCTGCTAAGACATTACTCCTACAATTCTTCACCTAGTGCTTTCAAATGAACCGAATCATGAGCAAATTATAACCAATCTCCTACTAAGGAAGTCCCGCGTCTGTGCTCACTGCGTAATTTGCGCTATACGCTAGCGGATGAAATTTAGCGTGCAACACCCCTCCCTGAATAGAGTCACCATTATGCCAACGTAGTACGTAGGTAGACACACCACTGATATAAGAAAGCAGAGAGAGACTAAAACCTAACATGAGGCATAACACAAATAACGATAATAACGAGGCTCATATCATTGGCTAATAACACAGCATCGGCAGGAACACTATAAAATATATTCATGGAAGGCAGCATTAGTAGCTATACAACAAGTCAATAGTCACATCATATGAGAAGATAGTGAAACTATAAATAACAGAAAGAACGTACAAAGAAAAAACAGTCATATAACAAGGAAACAAAAGCAACACATAGAACACAATAGCAAACGAGAGTACACCGTAGAAAAATAACCCGCTAATATAACAAAACGTCACCTAGTATAAAGGAGGCTCATCGATATTCACGTACCCCAGGGACATACCCTAAATAGTAGTAAGCATAAGACACAACAAGCACACCAACCTACACCCGCCCCCGTATTATAATATATAATGTAAATAAGTAATCAAAACTGCGCTCTACTATGTAATAGATCAACCACTAACATAGACATTTTCATAACAAACGACCCTAACGCATTAGAAGCTTTACAGACAAACTTTCAACCGTGCTAACTCTAATATCCACCACAAAAAAGAAGAACCAAACCATCCTTCTTGTCCATCGCTAACATATTAAAAAGGAAAAAGATTGTCTGAAGAAGTGAATGTATCGACGTTCACAATAAGAACACTCGACAGCCTTCCAAATATACACCCTTGCGCATACAAGAATGAAAACTATCTGCGAACTTTAATCACAATAATGCCATTTACTTGGCTAGTAAAGCCCTATGGCTGAGCATACAACATGTTAATAAGAGCATCAGATGAAGAAACCCAATATAGGTACGAGAAGATCAGAATGTATTATCATATATATACACGATAATGATAATACGACATGATATAACATATATATAACGAGTCAATATGTATAAAAAACTACCTTTGAATATATTGGTATAATAGAAATAATATAGTCACTAGCGCTACTCACACACACGATAGGCGAATAACAGATAACGAATATCAGGGTAGTAGCATAAGAGTAAGACTACAAATCAGCTAATATATAGCATATATAAAACCCCAAAACACTGACGACGCAGCGAGCACCATAACTAGCGTATGACTAAACAAAGACAGCCAACACAAAGAGCGGCTGTCACACATACACCCACCAAAGAAGAACGCACACTACACGACTCAGAGACTACGCGAGCACGCATAAAGCGAGCATACTAGAAACTATATGTATTACTAATGAAGAAATACCGACGCACAAAGACAGCAGCGCCCACCGAGCACAGAGACTCGCAATAGTAATTCAGTGTATGCCACTCTGATAGTTTCGACTTCAACCACCAAAATGTCTCACCCACTCATTCCGGCAAATTTCCACTACTGCGACATATATATATTACCAGATACTCCCGAGTATCTACACGAAGAGTCACAGCATATAATCAGAGCTTCAATCTAGCACTAACAAATAAGTAGTTTCACAAGGGTATAATATATATATAAATTCAGAGAAATTTATCTAATAATTATAATTTTGTGGCACCTTATGTATGATTATGATTATATAACCTATAATTATGATTATACAATCAATAATCTAGTGATTAGATAATAACAAAGGCCTACCATACAGACCGACCATTTCGGTGAGGACAGCTAATAATGCATCAACGCAGAAATAACATCCTAGACTAGTTATATTATATGTAATCCAAGTCACTCTCTACTACAATGAGTGACGACTATATGACTGCCAGCTAATATAATCTTCAATTCTACAGCGAATCAAATGATCGAGCACATAATTGAGATAATATATTCATATATTACTCAGTTGAATAAAAATATTCAAAAGTCACTGAAGGAATTAATAAACGCATATAACAGATCGACATTGCAGTAGATAATGATAACATAAATATACATCTCCATAATACAGTCAACACAAAACTGCTATAAACACAATAACAACATCACTCAAGAATAAAATCTAATATACAAAATATAGATAAAATATAAAACCTGTATCCATCACAAAATAACAACCAAACAATTACACAACCTACATTAACACACAATATATCATGAATACATTCACATAATGAAATCATACACCAAATACCACAACTATCCTTTCGTCAGCATTCGCATAATAAAAAGATAACTACTTCAATAGATCAATTAAAGGCATCACATTGCAGATAATACACTAAATATCACAAGTATAACCTAATGCTCTGAAATCAAACTAAATACACACATATTATTATATTCAAAACTACAGACATCTCTAATTCACACACACACACATGAATTATTATAAAAATAATATACAACAGAAACATCTTACTTAATAAAATATAACACAATAGAATCAAATTAGAATCCACATCTTAGACAGTAATAACAACAGTATAATCGTTCATAATTGTGATTATGTAAATACTTAATTATGTGAATATCTAGTCATGTATTCAATTTATATAATCTTGTAATATGAATAGTATTATTAAATTGAATATATAACTTATTATTATTGAGCATTAAACATGTATTTAGTTATTAAACCTGTGAAAATGAAAATTGTTAACCGTGACAGAATGATTAAACCCGAATCCTCATATGACTATAGTGTATAATAGATATTATGATAATAATATTAATATGGAGATACCACGATTAATATTAAGATCATTAGATAAAACTTGAGTTAATTAATGATCACTCACATTATAATTATTTTGAATATTTAATGTATTATTAATTCTATATCCCGATTATATATTGGAGTGTCCTGCAGATAGATCATTGTGGTAAATTAAGAAAAATATTTCACAATTAATTTTAGTTTTTAATCTGAAATTTACATCAAATATTAAAAAAACTTTCTTACGGACGTATATAGTTATAGACGCGAAGGTATTAGATATAATAGAAAGTTAAGATACGTAGTTGTATATTATTGAGTTAAATAATAACATTCTATAAGTATTACTCAAGATCGAGTTATACTTTAGTAATATAACTATATTATGAAAAATATCCCATATTATATTATAATTATATCATATATTATATATTAGTCATTGAAAATACCAATAAAATTTTGTAAATTATATAAAAATATGGGAAAAAGTAAATTAATGGAAAGTCATTTCCAGGATTAGCTTGTTTTCCTTTTTACTATGAACAAAGTTACAAAATTAGGGACCTTGGGAAGAATATACTAACATAGAATAGCAGTATCAGAAGAGTAAGTGCAGGCAAGTATGATACAGTGATAGTCATTATATCCCAAAGGATGCGAGGGAGCTAAGTAATTAGGAAAATAACTGATTATGATGATTATCACCAAATGCTGTTGTAGGAAAAAAATAACTTACAGTAGTAGTAGCGTAGCTAGTGGCGTTTAAGCCTCAAATAATCATAATAGTGCTATATAGTGAAAAAGTTTAAATCACATATGAAATGGACGCAAAGAACATATATAAAGATGCGGCAGTAATGATAGTATAAAATATATAATAAAATAATATATATAAAACAATACATACTTTAAGTCAAAATAGTATTAAAGCTTAATAAACTATATTATCATGATTATATATTTATTTTATGTCTTTAAATAGAGAATAAATATGCGAAAAGAAGTAATATAAGGGGTAAAATATAAAAGTAGAGTAATAATATAGGAAATATAATAAATAGTCACTCATAAGCAAAAGTGTAATAAAAACGGTAAACTAGTACAACAGTGAAATAGACGTATAGAGGAATTATAGCTATACTCATATAATATAAGCAATGATATATAATAGTATAGTATATATATATAGATATATATTATAGTATATATTTTAAATATATTATACATAATATATATATATCTATTTAGTAATATATATATAGGGTAAATAAATTGAAGTGCAATTATAATTGAATAGAATAAATAGTTTTTTACATGAGGGGCAACATTCTCTTAACTGACTATATAATGAAAAACAGAGACTAGTTGAAGAAGTATAACTTACTGAGAAAACATAGTGAGTATATATTTAATATTGAGTGTACTGTGTATCATAGTATTATAACATATTAACAGATCATAGATAAATCATAAGGAACAGGAGTGAATGATGTAAAAATCAAGGAGTAACATATGAGTAATCTAACTGATAAAGACAAAAAAACTACAGTGAACTTAAATAACATATATAATTACTAAATATATTAGTTATCGGCACGTTATTAACAAAATATGTGAGCGATATCATTAGGACCTAAGGTTAAATATTGAAAGGGAAAACTTGAGATAGACGTAGTATATATATATATGAAATTTCACGTAATATAAAATTTATATGACTAATAATATTATAATAAATATAGTGTGTAATAATGTAAGGGTAAAATAAGGTAACGTATAAGTGACTATAAACTACGAAGTAAATGAGAAACTATATATTAAGTAGGAGTAATAATACGTGTGAAAATAATAAAGATATAAAGGATACCTTTGGCAAACAAAGTGATGAGCGGAACAGTATCAATAAATATGAAACGTGTATAACACAGGTAACATTAAAAATGTTAAAATAAGGGAGTGAAGTGTATATGTATTAATTAGCTTAATCATGGGTTAAGGAGGAGGATGGAAACTAAATACCTTATTCAATACATATGAGCTGATATATACGATATCTAAAAACCAACGTAGTACCAAATAATATGTAATGAAGTAATAATAGTATAACTTGAGTATGGATGTAAAATATAAAAACCATTTAATATATCAACAGCGAGAATAAATAAAAAAACTATTAACATTGATACCATTATTCACTATTTGATTTAATTAAGAAAATTGAAACTGATAGTAGAAATAGTATATAAAACAGCTAGGTATGATAAATAGAGAGTATTGCATTTATGTTATACCAGGATGAGAGGCAATAGGTAATCACGAAAGGTATACGTAGATTTAGGAAACGTGTAACGTAATAAGTCAAGTAAACGCTCTCATGAAGGAAAGATAACAAAGGGGGAGTAAATATTTTATGAAGTAATATAAAAATCATATTATAGTATATATATGGTAAATACATTACGGATAAGTAAATTAATACGATGAAAAAAATGATAATAAAGTAAGAAATACGTATAGTCATAATTACTATAGAGAACGAACTAGGTGGTTAATCACTATATTATATATATATAATATATAATATATATATATATATAATATATATATATATATACATACACTTATTCATAGAAAGTATTATACTATCTTATAAAATGATTTACATACTAAACGGCTGAACATTAGTTATCATAGCTAAGGAGCTTAATTGACGTAAGAAGTATAAACCCTAGTATAGAGATTAGATATCATTTATATCTGCTATAATTATGAAATATAATATGATACACTATATAAGTATATATATATAGTATAAAGGGTAAATAGTCAAATTCCAGTTCATCTATAAATATATATAAATATATAATAATAACAACGATAATGTATAATAAAAATAATATATATACAAACTGACTACTTTGGTCTAATATATTTTAACTTTGAAAAAATGTGAACTATGTTAGCTTAATCCAATAATATAATATCTTATATAAATGACTTAAGTTCCTTGTTATAATCATTAAGTTCAATATGTGCTAATAAGCTTTTAATTAATTAGTATAAATAAACTTATTACTTAAATACATTATGATATGTATAAAAAGAAACACTATTAATTAGATTATATATCCAAATTATATCACTACCCTAATATATATGACTTTATACAAATATAGATAACAAATACAACTATCGAAAGTACTATAAACAGTATATAATGACCATTACGATCGGGTAGAATGCTTGAGTCTTATATTTTATGTATAACTGATATACTAAATTATAAATAAAATACCAATATTTATAGTAAAATAAATATTATTTAAGATTTATAATAAATAATATCCTAAAGTATATCAACATATAATATAATAAATATAATTATTCCAAGGATACGAATTAGGGGATATAGGTAATAGGTATATGCCTGGATATTACATTTTTGTGAAGAGGATGATTCTTACCAAAATTATAGTAAAAATATTATACTATAATATCAATATATAATACCAAATATAGATCACTATATAATATATAAACATACACGAATTCAATGAGAATAGTGGATAAAGTTTAATATTTAACTATAGTAATACGCTTAGAATTTATATAAATACTTATCACAATTTAAGAAATAAATTTTAAACCTTAAGTCAAACAATCAATAATCCACAAGTATAATGTCCCAAGTAATTAGAATAGTGGTTATTTAAAATTTATAAGTATTAAACTTTAATTAAAATATATTAAAAATACATAAAAATTTAATAGTATTTATAACACAATATAAAATATAATAAAATAATATTATATATAATATTATTTAAAGATTATATATATTAATTTATGTTTTTTTTTTAATACCTATCGAGCGAGATCATCGATACCAACACCGATGTTACTGAGTCCGGCCTAATTTACTAAACCATAAAATTATCCCGATTGTACAAACCGTCCAAAATATTAGTTGTTTCACCCATTCTCAGTTTCTGTTGCCAGAGAAACAAACAAGTATTGACGCGCCCGCCTTTGGATGTGTGACGCATCCTTTCAATACCCTATCACCACAATGAAGCGGAGTACCACAATATTCCGACAGAACTAACATACGACCTTAGAATAAAAAACGCCTTCAGTATAACTCTATCACGATTCCCACTGTCCGTAATCACGTTTCGTTCCCCACCGTGACGACCATCACACTGAGAATGCCTGTAAACTTACAAAGGAGATAAAGATAACCAGAAGTCTCTAAACGAGGAAAATTCTCTCTGTATCGGCTACCTTCTCATAACACAGAAACAGACAAAAATGTTCTTGATACCTCTAATGAAAAGGAGCATGTATATATTGTATTAAATTACAGCGATCATAGCTTCAAAGATCACTTGCAATTTACTTGTCAGAGAAACCACGTCCCTCAAATTTGCTGATCCCAAATCAAGGAGTGCTATTTTTCTGACCACGTCTATACACAGCTTCACCAGGCCAAAGCTGTCAAGAATTTATACTATTATCACCTAATTAGTATAGAAAGCCACCAAACCAATGCCTGTGTTCACCAATACTACCAAAGAGTTCAATTAATGAAGCTTCTATTCACAAGATCGCTAAAATTTGAGATCAGACAGATCTCACTCGAGGGCTAAATCCCTTACGTTGATATGCCATAAACACTTCCACCTGGATATACTCAAGAAAAACCTAGAACAGAGAACGCTATTCACTTAACTTCAACTCGAACAGAGAGCATCTATAGAGCCTCGATATATAGGATCCACACAGACTATATCTTTTGATTACGAATATTTATGATTATCAAACACTTGCTGGTGGACATATACACGCTACTTATGGCCCAAGCATCCACAGGAACGGATAGCCAAAATTATCCCCCTCATAGTCTCAATCAATCCATCAAATCTTACTGTCTCGATATAGTGAGATGTCTAACGAAACGTATACTGCTAACCATCACTCTGAAGATCTTCATACGAGAGTAAGCAAACGAACACATTCTCCACATGGATTCTAGCCATATATGGGGAAGGTGAGTGGCACCAGTCCACCACACCTACTTCTAGGAATCCCAAAAATGACGAGACCTAACCTCTCACACGAGAGAGGACCTCGCCATCAAACACCCCTCCAAATTTTAACCAGAACGATAAACTCAAACCCATGTAGATTAAAGTTAACTCCCCAAAGCTGTATCGTAAAACAACACCAAAACCAATCACGAATGTCTCGTTAAACAAAAAAACAAACAAACCTAACAGTTAACGTTTCAACCCAAGTCATGACTCAATCGGTAAAATCAATCTCGATTTTAATATAAAATAAAATAATTTGAAAAGTATATTAATAAATAATAAAATAATAATGATAGAGATTAAGAAATGATAATAATAATAATTAAATAATAATAATAATAAATAATAATAATAATTAATATGAAAATAAATAAAAATATAATAATAATAATAAAATAATATAATGTGTTATTGATGCGTACGCGCACGCCTCGCACCGCTGACTAATCTCTCATCCAGCACGAAGACTAACTCATCACGCTCGAACCTTAACTCTCTTAGCCTAACTTGCGTTCTCAGGAAGCAGCCAAAAAAGGATTAAAACGCAGCCGTAGCCATATACCTCTCGGGAATGACCCCCTCTCAACTCATATACAGTCCTACAGAACTTAAATTTACCGTTCTCCTAACCCATACATAAGTATATTCCAAAAGGTCAACCTAACCCTTATACTTTTGACCCGAAAGGCTGTGCGATCGCCGAGCCACGCGAATATCACACTCATTTATGACAAGATGGAAGGATAGTTGGTTGTTAAACCATTGAGTGAGCTTATTCATGTTCAGGAAAACACACGCCTGTTAGAGCCGGAAGCAAATACAGTGAATTGATCAGTAAAAGAATGCTGGAAGAAAAAGAATGTATTGGCAGAGGAGAAAAAGGGCATAATAGAAATAATAATGCGGTTTTGTGAGGGTATTTGGGCCTGGTCAGGGGGATAAACTCCACATTGACGAACACACTACCAGCGAGTGAGGTTCACGCACACGTTCGTGTTACAATACTAAGGGCAATTTTCTCGACGATTCTCACTAGTTTCTACCATATTTTCATGTTCCGTATCACACTATCAATCGAGTCAATATATATGAAGAAATATAATAATAGTAATAATATAAATATATATAATATATTATTAATAATAATTTATAAACTCTTTTATATATAGAGATATATAAATATATATATATTATAAGATATATATATATAAGAACTATGATAAATATTATATATAATAAATATAGTAGTATACCTAATCGAACATTCATATTGTATGAGATGTAATTGAATTCTTATCTGAATACAGGTCCTAACAAAGACTCTCAATTTTTCTCTTCCGCTCACTATTGAATGTAATTACTATATTGTCCTCTTACAACTTGCACGAAATCTAAGCATTCTCATTCTTAACCATTCTACCTCTCATTAATGCTAGGTACTTTCTATTAAACAAAACTCACCATTAGAAGATTGCGGGGCTATTTTTACACTTCGCCTCTCCATCATTAATATATTTATTCCATGCGACAGCCACACCCTTCCCCCAAACGCTAAAACCGACAATGCATCGCAAACTA